>PVIR01007686.1:0-59969 GCA_004026965.1 Petromus typicus | reverse complement strand
GCGTGAGCCACCACGCCCGGCACTGTGGTATGTGGTACTGGTTGCTGCTGGGCGTGAGTCTCCACACCCAGTATAGATATGTGGTTACCAGGGATCGAACCCGGGTCCTTGCGCTTGCAAGACAGGCGCCGGAACCATTGAGCTAAATCCCCGGCCCTTTTTTTTTTTTGAGACAGGGTCTCGCTTTGTAGTTCAGGCTCAGCCTCCAACTCACATCACAGCAATCCTCATGCCTCTGCCTCCCGAGTGCTGGGATGACAGGCGTGAGCCACCACGTCCGGCACTGTGGTATGTGGTACTGGTTGCTGCTGGGCGTGAGTCTCCATGCCCAGTATTGTATGTGGTTACCGGGGATCGAACCCGGGCCCTTGCGCTTGTAAGACAGGCACTGGAACCACTGAGCCAAATCCCCGGCCCAGCCATCCATATTCTTATAACCCAAAATATTTTCAGAATTTCTGGAGTTTTTATCTATTATAATTCAATATACTATATACCTGGGCTAAGTGATATATGAATATGCGGCTCCTTATTTAAACATTGTAACACTGAAAGAGGTTCCTTCTTTGCCACCCTACCCATTCAAGATGTAACCACTGTACTATGTGTATCTTTCCAGCACATACATTAACATCTCTTCAAGTGAATGTAAGTGTAATACCATTCATGTAGACTGTTGCTCCTTACTTACACATGTTGAGTTCATCTTCGAAAAGTGTGATCTCTACTATTTTTCCCGTTAGGGAAAATTCAACAGGATTCAAAGTCCAAAGTAAATGGAGTATTATGCTTAAAAGACCACTAAGGAACTATAAATGAGAGTAAGGGATGTGGTGTGTGAGAATGAGAGATACAGAGTAGCTGATCTATCTTTGGCAGATGTTGCTAGTTTGAAAGCCAACAGTAACCTAAGGACAGCAGTAAAAATTCAGAGAAAACATTTGGATGCCTGCAATGTAGCACATTACCAAGCTTACTTAAAATGTTCAGACACAGTTCTTGCGCCATGGACAAAAGCAGGCTCCAGTTTATTACTCTTATTCAGGTCTACTAGGCATTTGTGTATTAGAAACATGCATACAGACGTACTGCCTGCACAGCTCACTGAGTTATCTATCAGGTGCGTGTTTTGAGCACCAGCCAATTCTGATGCACGTGGAAGGCATTCCACGACAGCTTCTCAGCATTCTGCTAAGTGAACTCTTGAGTCAATGAACTTAGGGGGAAAAAGGATGTCAATAATTGGCAGGAAAAAAGGTCTGATGTACCAATAATATAAAGACATCATCTATATGGCAACATGAATAAGCTGGGCATAGCAGTGCACATCTGCAATCCTAACACTCCCCCTCACACACAGATGACCCTTTCTCAAAACAACAGATCAGAATTTAGCTGCTAGTGGTAATGTATGCAATAAATACTCAAATGAATTTTCCAGAGATCTGAGTTCACTAGGTCTGGAGTGGAGTCCAAGAATTTGTCTTTTGAACAAGTACTTCATATTTTTATGAACGCATTAAAATCTAAGAATGGATTATTTGGGTAAGTGAAAATCAATGTGGACAAGGAGAAGAGGGCTGGGTGTGGTAATCACATCAATAATCTCAGCACTCAGGAGAATCACTCTGGGTCCAAGGCCAGCCTGAACCACATAGTGAGGCCTGTCTCAGAAAGACAACGCGTGGTCACATTAAGGTTTATGTGACGATACTTCTCGTATAAAGCAAAACAGGCTGAATCAGTAGGAGATGATGGAGATGTAGGAGAAACTTTTCCTTTGATTAGAAATATTGTATGTGTCTCATAAATAACAAATAGAAAAAAGTATTTCGTAAATTTACAGTAGATAGTTTTAAATATTTACAATTCAACATCAGCTCTCCAAATACAGCAACCCAAATGTTAGAGAACTTTTCCAACATAAGGGTGTGCTTTATGCCAAGGTACTAATGAACAAAACTGTAATTGTTTATTCATGTTTAGGGCTTGAAAAGTTATATTTTTTATTTGACTGATAGGTCAAGAAAGGGAGAAATAGCTCTGAATAAAAGCAGCCCAAGGTCACTTTTGTTAAAAAGAATAAATTATGTGCAAGAGCTTGGTTTCACCACTGCAAAAAATGGTATCCCAAGGTTTCCTTAGCAGCAATGTTAGTATAGTTCAGGTTTACCTGGAAAACATGTTCTACCTACATATTCCATTAACACTTAAGTAACAATTCACTTGTTACCCTGCAAGGGGGCTCATTCCTTGTAGTCTCAGGCTGAGACAGGAAGATAAATTCAAGGCCAGCCTGGGATACATAGTAAGTTCAGAGCCAAACTGAATTATAAAAGGAGACACCTGTCTCAAAAAACAAAGCAAAATCTTAGTATAATGTTACAATTCATCATTTGTAACTAATTGTTCCATTTACTCACAACTTAATTACAAAAGATTCTTAAAATGGCTTAACTCCAACTTGTCAAGCAAAAGATGGCCACATCTGGCCTATTTCTGTTCTAATTAACATACAACCTTTGGCCTGTCTCTAGTGTAAATGAAGCAATGTAGCTGAATACAGTTCTTACAAATTTCCCTAAGAAAAATCTTATGACAAGTCAATACAGATCCCGTCTTAAAAAGCAATTCACAAACTCAACCATATTTACCATGGGAACCCAAAAGCCAAGTTACAATATTGGCAAGTCATGCACTTAAAATTTCTGACAGCAAAATCTCTCTCCCTTCCTGGCACCCTGACACAAAGCCAAATGAAGCTTTATGACAAATGACTTTATGTGGAGACATGACATGTCATTTTCCTCCCTTCCGCTCTAGGCATTTGGACAGCTTCCAAAGTGAATTTCAGAACAATCTTTAAGTAAAATTAAAGCTAGAAATCCACTTGTTTCCCTAAATGGAAATGAGATAAAACAGGAAGTTCACAGCAGCATAGAGAAGCTCACTTGTGGGCCAGGTTGATATTTACTTGAAACAGACCAGTTGTTCATGACTAAGTAATAAAATGCAGAACTTCAAAAACAGGAGGAAAACAACAGAAGTTTGCCTTGGCTTACCAAAACCTGGGCCATTTTAAGACCTTAAAGGCAGTTAGTATGTAGTATACAAGAAACAGGAAGATGACTAACAATTTTGTTAAGCTTCACATAGAAATTCCATCCTTACCACCTGGGACCAAGACGTAAGTAATGAGGATTATACAAATACTAAACAAGTTTTTGTTGTTTTTAAAGAAATAGTAAAAACTCTAGTTCTAGTTTTCTTTTCTTTTACTTGCCGTAGGATACAAACACATACAAACCTCTTAAGTGGGACATCCCTCTTAAGCAGGATATTTGAGCAGGTACACTCAATATGTTTTAGCAAATTCACAAGCCAAAAAATGGAAAACAAAAACAAAAACCAACCCCCCAAAATAAAGACTTTCCTCCTGACTACTTTAGTTACCATTTGAAAGCTGTGGTAACAGTTCAGAAGCCTGTTCATGCACCAACTAATCTGTATCACACGTAAGGGCACTGCTCTGTATCAAAATGCCTAGTAAACACAAAAGTACCAAACAAACGTAAGGAATTATTTAGTTCATCTACTGCTTCCCCCAACAGCAGGCTGACCTCCAGGAGATGTTACGAAACCAAGATTGTGTATCAAACTAGATTTAAAAAACAATACTGGTGAATATACTAAAACATATAAAACAGGAACTTCACTACAATGTACCAGTGCTCTTGCTTAGCTGCTGTCTGAAAAAGCTAAAAAACAATAGATGTCTTAATATACATATTAAGGCTGGGAAAGTAGCTCAGCGGTAGACTGCTTGCCTATCACCTGTGAGGCCTTGGTTTCCATCCCAGCACCACAAAAATAAATAAATAAATTAAAAAAAAATAAAAGCCTTGGTATATGAATCAGTAAGACAGGGTGAACATTAGAACTTCACAGAACTGGATCCTAAGCAATAAGAACATCAGCAAAGTCCATAAGTGCTACAATCTTTGAGTCTGATAATTTTCACTTTTAAGTTTCATAATGGTTGACCTTATAGGGACAGACAGACATGAGACACAAAAACGAATTAGAACAGGAACTTTGTAATATTAAGATCTGTAAATACCTTGGCCCCATGAAACTCATTCTCTGAAAGCAAAAAGTCACACAGTGATGTATCCCAGGTCACAGCCAGTGAGTAAGAGTTATGATTAGAATACATAACATCTTGTTTTTAAATCTAGTGCTTCTATATTAGGATGCTTATTCAATCCAAAGTCGTGCTGAGTTACTGTAAAAATTCTGAGAATTTTTCAGCTAAGTGTACGTAACTGCTTCTTTAGTCAATGAATGCCTACCGTGGATCTGATTTTAACTCAGTCGTGCCCATTCTTTTTGAGCAACAGGGTCAGTCTTCAGGTAGAGGGTTGGGGTATGTTTTAGGGATGATTCAGGCACACTCTATTTACTGTGCATTTTACTGTGTTTCTATTGTAAATTGTGTACTTTACTTCTATCACTATTACATCAGTCTTATCTGGTATATACAACCCAGACTGTGCAATTCACAGTAGGGTTTGCAGTCCTGTGGGATTCTAATACCACAGCTGATCTGAAAAGAGGCACAGCGGGCTGGGGATTTAGCTCAGTGGTTCCGGTGCCTGTCTTGCAAGCACAAGGCCCCAGTTTGATCCCCTGTAACCACATACAACAATGCTGGGTGCGGTGACTCAGGTCTACCAGCAGTCAGTACCACATACCACAGTGCCAAGCATGGTGGCTCACGTCTGTAATCCCAGCACTCGGGAGGCAGTGGCAAAGGGATTGCTGAGTTCAGTATCAGCCTGAACTACAAAGTGAGACGATCTCAAAAAGGAAAATAAATAAATAAATAAATAAATAAATAAATATTTAAACATGTAAAAAAGAGGCAGGATTCAGGCCATAATGGCTGAAGCAGTGGTAAAAACGGCGACTTTCTTGTCATCTGCTGCTCAACTTCTGCCGTGCACCCAGTCCCTTCTGGGCCACAGGTCCAGAGTGGCGCCAGTGCACAGCTGGGTTCCCCTGAACTGTCTGTCTGAACTGTAGTTACCACCGTTCCCCATTTCTTCTCAATCTTAAGAACGAGCTCCAGTCAGCACCACAGCAGGCAAGGATCCAGTAAATGTCATCAGGCAGTAACTTACCCAGTTCCTACCCTCAGGCCTACTTTTATGTTTACAGGCATGATCTTTAGAGGTATGATATAAAAAATATACACCGACGGTGAGATTCCGAGTTCAACTCATTGAGCCTAGTGGTCTATATTCTGTTAGCGGCAAGGGGCATACTCTTAGTCTTTGTTGTATCTCAAATTTGTACCACTAGTTCTATGGGAAGAACTGTGGGAAAAATTAAATGTATAAAAAACAATCCCTCTGGTGGCTAACAACATTATCTATTAAAATGCAAAAACACATTCTAACAAAAATTCCTAAGGTACGGCAACCCCCCCCCAGTGCTCCATCACCTACATGCTCCTCAGCTTCATTTAACTTCCAGAACCTCAAGAGTTCTCATTTTAAGGGGTGCCCAACAGGGGTGCTTTGGATGTAAAGACACCAACAAAGCAAACACACTTTAACAGCTATGCATCTGTCCATTAAGTGCTATCTCTTAGGTGGCTATGACTTTCATAAACTTTGATTTCATAAATGATGCTACTGAGTACTAAAGCCTGTGATACGTGCTAAACTTACGAATGAGAACCAAGGCACAGTTCTCTGCTTGGAAGGATTTCCTAACAAAGAACAGAAAAGCTAATAAAAAGCTCACATGCAGTACAGAAAGTGACAGAAATTATGTCAGAGAAAATACGATGAGATTATCTGCACTTATACCTATAACGCTTTTGAGAAACTTAAAGGTAGCATTTCAACATAAAGGACGAGACAGCACTCTGATGGCTTAGGACAGCATGAACAGAAAACGCGGAGAACCTGAGGCCTGTCCTAGGGGCCGCCAGCGCAGAGCGCATTGGATACCTGCGGGAAGAAGTGTGAAGAAAGAGTTGGAAAAAGGTGTTACGGCCTTCAAGAGGCAAGAGCTAGGTGCCTGCTCCATCCCTGCCACATCTTTGTAGATAAATACGACAAAACCATCATTTAAAATTCCTAAAATGACACTCAGGTAATAATGCGCTGAACAACAGCACTTCCAACCCGAGTGCCTCCTAAGTACTCGACATCAGTCTAAGCACTTCATATATAACAACTCCTGTAACAAAGTCCAACCTTGTCAGGTGACTCATAAACAAGAGTCAAAGGATGAGAAATGTGTCCTACGCCAACCCTTCCTCACCACATTCCCAGGCCACTCCACACATCCGAAAGCTGCTGTTTCTTTGTTGTAATTCTTCTGTATTCTATATTCTATCATTCTTACAGGGCACAGGGAAAACCTGAATCCTACCAAGGAACTCCACCGGCGGGTCCTAATTTCCGAATTTTATTCTAAAAAAAAAAAAAAAACAGAAACACATCTGAGAGATAGTTAAACAGATTTGAACCTTAAACAACGAAAACATCTTTCAACTACCTTTCTTCTACTCTAGTATTTATCTACTGGTCCACAGAAAACTTGCTGGCAGCCCCCCAATTGTAGAAATTCTTAGAGTCAGGCATAAGTACTCACCTTCTTAGGGTACTGTCATGGAGATATCCTTTGTTTTTCTTCCGGACAACTGCTGAAACAAAACTTGTAAATCACGCTAATCACGAGCCCTACTAAGTACAGATAGCATCAGGATTTAAAACAAAAGTAATGAGAATTTTAAGCATCTTTCCAAATGTGACTAATTCATTTCCCAGAAATAACAACGTACATTCCACGTTAGAAATTATTTGGAGAATGAGTAAAATATCCCCTCTGCTTTTGCTAACGGTAATTTCTTGCTGGGCATACTTAGTTTGTCGGGACTGTCAAAGACATTTTGCAACTCAATTACCTTCTCCTTCAAAACAACTAACTTTTCAATGAACGACCGTGGACATTATTTGCAACATGCGACTTTTGGTCTGCTCAACAAGGGAGACCGTGCCAACAGCACGGGGCCCAGGTCCGTCCGTCGGGCTCCTGGCTGCGCGGAGCCGCTGCTCCTCTCCAGTGCGCGCGAGCCTCGCGCCGGGAGCCGCCGGGCGGCCGGGGTCACTGGCCGGGCCAGGCCGAGCCAAGCCGCGGCGCGCTCGGGACGCCGGCCCAGCGGGTCTCCGGGAGCAGAAGGACGGCGCCGTGCGGGCGGGGAGGTGCCCCTTCCCTCGGGACAGCCTCCACGCTGGGCTCGCGCCCGGCGCGGAAAGGAAGCCTCGCCCCTTCCCTCCCGCCCCCGCCCGCCGCCGGGAAACTTTCTTTCACCATGGCTGCCGGCGGTGCCCTCACTTCCGGTGCCCAAGCCGCTAGCGCTGCGCCATCCCCCTGCCAGTCGGACGACCTCAGCCTCCAGCCGACCTTTTCGACAGCTCTGCGACGCCTCTGAACTTCACGAGGTGCTGCACTAGAGCGAACAGTAGATGGGTTCCGCACTAAGACAGACCTACCGGACGACGGCGCTGCTCCTTTCACGGCCAAATGCGATACAACTGTGGCCACTGTTACCGGGACAAAATGGCGCCGAAAAGCCGCTTTAGCGCAGGCGCTCTGGAGAGGCTCTGCCCCGCCCCCGTGTAAACTCCTGGCCGCAGTTCTGGGTTCCGTCTCCATGGGACACTCCACTGCCAATCCTCGTGCTGGACTGCTCTTCCTGACCCTTCAGTGCACCAATCAGGGCTCAGCTGAGCACATCCGGAGTCTTCTGCGCCAATGTCGTCTCAGGACTTGCTTACTCAATCCACGATTCTCCAATAACGTTACCCTTCGGATACAGCCAATCACAAGTGGAAGATGTCCTATCTGCTGTTTCTCTCACCAATCCGTGAAGTTTGAGAGCTACATCCAATGAGAACGGCAGGGAGTGAGCTCCAATCGGAAGCCCTTGGGCGTCATGAGGAGCCAATGGTAGGTCGTGTAGAAGCGAGTCTGCTCAACAGCTTGTTATTTGGGGGATTGTGGCAGTAAATCGGGGCGAGTGGGGAACCCGGTGCAGGAACTGTCGCCGCGGCGGGGAGCGGGGCTGCCAGGACGGGGGCCCTCGGCGGCCCGAGGGGCGGAGGACACGAGGGCTGACAGCGCGCACCTGGCCCGCAGCCGGTAGGAGGGCAGAGGGCTGGCGGGCAGTCCTGAATGGGCGAGGCGGAGTAGCAGCTGCTCCTCCCGGGGTCCCGGTGCAGTTGGAGCTCGGAGGCGGGGAGCGGGCTGCAGGACGCGCGGGGACGGGCGGGCGGGAGCTGCGGCGGCGGCCGCTCCCGGCACCTCCCGGCCCGGAAGATGGCTGTGGGCTGGCCGCGCCGCCAAGTTTGCTCGCGCGGGGATCCGGCGCCCAACTCCGCAGCGCTGTCCGCAGGGGGACCCGGCCGGGCTGCACCGCCACCGCTCCGCTGCCCACAAAAAGTTGAGCTGGGCGGGAGGCGGCGGCCCGGGGCGTCCGCTCCCCTCCCCTCGGCCGCGCCGCGCTGGGCTCCGTCCGCCTCCGCCCCCACCCCGCCCCCGCCCCGCGGGGTCCCCGCGCCCGCGCCGGGCCTCGGCCGCCGCCCCTGCTGCTCGCCGCTGACACTGTGCGGGGCGAGGGCGGGCGCAATGGCGCCGTGACACCGGGAGCGCCGCCGCGGGGGGCGAGCGCGGGCCCGGCCGGGCCGGGCGGAGGGCCGGCGGTGGAAGGGCCAGGGCGGTCGGGGCGCCCGGCTGTCCCTCGCGGGGTCTCCCGAGGCGGCCGGGCTGCGTTCGCTCCCCACGGGCGTTTGTTTACTTTCTCCCTCGGATCGCACGGCGCTGTTGACTGACTGTTCTTTCTCCTCTCCTCCGCAGTTCTAGGCAGGAGAAGAGAACTCGAGCTGGAGCCCCACAGATCACCGGTGAAAATGAAGGTAAGTGGAGTCCAACTCCGCCGAACCTCGTGCCCGCGCGCTGCCAGCCGAGAGCCTGGCGCCCGGGAGTGGATTGTCATCTTTTTGTCGCTCGGGGTGGATTTCAGTAGGAAGCAGCGCTTTCAAAATGAGGGCAAGTGGAGGGCGCCGAACCTGTGTGTGTCTGCGCGGTCACTTCGGCTGTCCGTGGCAGTGGGCACTTCGGGAAGCTGGGGCAGCCTTTCAGTTCTAGTCTGTTAGGCTAGGATTTTTTTTAAAAAAACACTTCCTGTGTTGGCAGCAACCTTTGCAGAAGTAAAGGTTTTGTCCTGCTGTGGTTCTTTGGGGGATTTTTTTGGAATTTTTTTCTTCCTCATTGGCAATTCGATTTTCTTAAGAGAAAGAAAATGTGGATTGAGTAAGGGAGGTATTGGGGACAAAGCAAACTTGTATGATTACAGTTGTTCAATCGTTGAACTCTAGTAATACTTAGCTCATTCGGGGTTTGTGGTATTTTAAAACGTATGTTCGTGTACAATATTTCTACATTCTCCATGAGACACCTGATTTCGGAAACATAACCTTGTGAATGTTTAAAAGGAAGGGAAAGGAAGTTCCCTTAGCACTGTGAAGAGCACGGCCGCCGAGTATCTCTGGCCAGAGTCTTATAAAAGGTCTGATCTGTTCTTTCTTTTCACGTTTCAGTACGTGAAGCTTCGAAATATAACAGCTACCCCAAGGGTTGCCTTCCTCGTCTTGAAATAACACTTCTTGGGAAATTATATGGGGAAACTTACTGGAAAATGAACAGTTGTTTTGTACTTAAAAATGGATAGCAAAAGTGTACATTGTTACCTTTGCACTTAGTAATGTTGAGTTGCACTTGGGAGAACAAATAACTTAAAAAAGATACATGGAGTTGGCGCTTACCTTGTTACTGTAAGATTAAAAGGAATGACAGGAAGAAATTTCTTCTGATTGTCAATGTACATTGTGATCGTGGCCATTTGCTGAAAGTAGGCTTTTGTTAGTAAAGCTATTTTAGCTATATGGCTGTAGTCTCGGGCAGTCCTTTTGTACCTGCACTCATCAGCTAAATTTGTAGCTTTTACTCAATAAATTTTCTAAAACAGCTGACTTAGTTTATCTGTATAAATAAACTTTATGCAAAATGTTATTTTGATCCCATAGGTCAAGCAATTATGCAGTTAGTATTGTTTTTCATAGCAATATCTTTTAATTTTAAGACAATTACCAGGATGCTATAAATGAAATTTTATGAGACATAATATGGATATACTTTTTCTATTCCATTTATTACAGAAACTTTAGAGTTTGAAAACATTTTCCACTTAGAAAAAATATTATTTTTCATACTTTCTAATTATGATTCAGAAACATTTTATGGGGTAAGTAAATCAGTGTATTCATGAAGTCTTGTTAACAAAAGTGGTTGAGGGCATTTTTCAAATTATGGCCGATATTAATGACTAGATAACGCCAGTGCCCTCATGACTTAATCTGGAAGGTTTTCTGCTGCTTGAGGCTGGGAGGGGAGAAGCTGCAGGACCTTCACAGTGGCTGTCCTCTCCCCAGGCGGCCGACGAGCCTGCCTACCTGACCGTGGGCACGGACGTCAGTGCCAAGTACCGAGGTGCCTTCTGCGAGGCAAAGATCAAGACTGTCAAGAGGCTGGTGAAAGTCAAGGTAATAAATGCAATTTTGCTTTCTCCTTAGTGCGAGAGTCTTATTAACCAGGTGGGAAGGGCTGGTGCTGTAGTAACTGTAGGGAGACTGCAAGTCAGCCTTTTTTAATGGATCCGTACTGCGTGAAAAGCGCTGGTGGGTGCTACACTGACAGGAAAAGCGCAGCGGGAACTGAAAAAGAACCAGAATGAGAAAGTTTTCCAAAGTGCTTCTGTGACAGTGTCATGCTGGTATTACCCCTTCATTTGGCCTCTTCCTGTTTGTGGTAGGATCTTACTTAGCCTCTAATCTGTTTTCGGCCTTTGCATAATGTTCAGGTAGAGACAATTTCAGTAATTAGGTTAGAGTAATACAGAGGGAGCCATACCTCTAACACAGCAGTGAGGCTGGGCATGGAGTCAGTGGTGCCCTGCCTGCCTCGTGAGCACAGGGTCCTGAGTTCAGTGCTTGGGACCAGGAGAATAGAAAAAAGACAACAGTAAAGATGATTCAAGAAGTTTATTTTTAAGATGATTTAATGACGAGAGGAAACTGAAACTTAATACATTCCTGCTCAATATTTGAGAATACAGAAAAGTCCAGATGGATTTACACCTAAGATTACTTCTCAGAAATACTGGTCATAATTTTTGTTTCTTTCCAGGAATGTTTTCTATGTAAATGTGGATTTTTAATAGTTTTACTACTTAGATAAAGGATCAACCTCTGCTTATACATACGTGGTAGAGCTACGAAGCACTTACTTAGCCTCTTTTTTTTTTTCTTTTATGGCACTGGGGATTGAAGGCAGGACCTTGCACTTGCCAGGCAGGTGGGTGCTGCTCAGCTACAGCTGGCCCCTTGCATAGCCTTTTGACAGCATGAACTTTAAGATTTGGTTACTAAGTATTTATTGGAGTGTCTTTGACAATTTTAACTCTTTTTATTCTTTGTAAATTTTTTGGCTGTCCTGTATTTTTTAAAAAATCAATACAGTGATTGTTTTTCTTACTAAACTTGAATTTACTTGTTGGGTAATTGCATTGTATACTCAGAAGGATGTGAAAGGAGAGAGGAGGATCAGAAAGAGACACTGATTTGTACCTGAACCAGTTCCTATGAATTTCCAGTCTAAGGGGCCAGAAGAGGTCTGATTTCAAGTTGGCCATGAACTGTGATTTTTTTTTTTTTTGGTGACAATCAGAACCTTTTCGTATAACTTATTGATAAAATGCACAGAAGTCAGTTCTAAACTTTCACAGTAACTGCTATAGATTGTAAATCTCTAATTCCTTTCAGTAAGCAGTTACTGAGTGCCTATAACCTGTGTTGACACTTGCTACCTGCTGGGGGATATGGTAATAAGAGAAAGCTGCAGCCCCTGAAGAAGTTCACAGTTAACGAGAGACAATAAACATCGCTACAAGGCCATGTAATAACAGTTACAGCAGAGGTAACCACAGGGTACTTAGACAGCATAGGTTAATGGCCTCATTGTTACAGTGTTACTATAAATGCATTACTTTAAAAGCAGCATGCAACTTACTGTGCAAAAATGTTTTCCAGGTACTCCTGAAACAGGATAATACAACACAATTGGTGCAAGATGACCAAGTCAAGGGTCCTTTAAGAGTAAGTGAAATAAGTCAGTCACAAAGCTTCAATATTGAAAGACCGTATATGAATGACCCAGAATGTGAAAGAGCCATGTTAAGAAAGGGGGTGAATTTTATAGAAATGATAAGGGATCTGGAGAAAGGAAGAGAGGGGAAAGTTGGGAGCAGGGTGGTCAAGATGAGACGTGTATGTGTGTGTCAAAGCTCCCAGCTGAATATATTGCTGTGTGTCATGAATGCACACCAATAAAAAAATTGTGTCTGGGTGTAGTGACGCAGGTTTGTGATCCCAGCACTGAGGAAGTCGAAGCAGGTGTCTCACTGTGAAGCCAGCCTGAAGTATACAGTGAGACCCTGTCTTCAAAAAACAGCAACAAGAAGATTTTAACAGTAATATTTAGGTTGGACAGTTAGAAATTTAAAATAATATATAGTAGACTTGAACTGTAATTTACTAATTTTGTAGATAACTTAAAGTTTTATCACACTGTGAAAGTAAAAATATAAGTGCAGTGTTTGTGTAATATGAATCATGACATTACAGTGATTGTGTCTTTAAGAATAACAGCAGTTGACAGTAGGGTAGCTTAATATATTTAGGTGTTTTCATTTTCTTTTTGTTTGGAGTTCTTGGAACCAGTACTTTACTTTGGTGTCCACATTGTGGGCCTGTTTGAGGTGCTGTGTGCTAACTTATGTAACCAGGACCGCAAGCTTTAATCTGCTCTTACTCTGATTTGCCAAGTGAACTATGCTGGCTTCATAGCTCAGTTTGATGAATTCCTATGTTACGTTTTCACTGCATGTATTGAATCTTTGTTGTGTCAGAGTTAAAACGTGATACACAGAGATCGGAGAGCTGGAAGAAGTCAGCTCTTCCATAACTCTGTCTCCAGATGAATCTTTATCTAATATGTTCCTTAAGTACAAATACTAAATCCAGTGTTCAGTATTTCTGTAAAAGAACATGAAGTCTCTTTTGGTCATCTTAATGGTTTTGTGTTTTTTTGAGACAGGGTCTGGCTGTGTAGCCCAGGCTGGCCTTGAACTCAGCAAATCTCCTGCCTCAGCCTCCTGAGTGCTGGGATTACAGCTCCACCACACTAAGGTTTTACAGTTCTTATGTTTAAGTTTCTTGGAGATAATGTGATTTAATATTTAAGAGACTGGATTCTTACTCTGTGTAAATTACTTTACTTTTCTGAGCCACAGTTTTCAGTTTGTAAAGTAATAAGCACCTTACTTACCCTGTTTGGCCAAAGTGCTTTGTGGCTCAAGCTGTCTAATGAAGAAATGAGCTCTGTAAGCTATAAAGGTCTAGAGTAGGGAAGAAATATCTTAAGTATCATTTTTCCTACCCAGTGGTAGTTGGTGGGAATGACTCAGTTTGTTTGTTTAAAATCGGTGACCATGTTTGGGGTCCGTGTTTCAGGTGGGCGCAGTTGTTGAAACAAGGGCGCCTGATGGGTCCTTTCAGGAAGCCGTTATCAGCAAGCTGACAGACGCTAGCTGGTACACCGTGGGTGAGTAGCTGCATGCTCTAGTGCCGGCTGGGTTGGGAGGTCCCGCGTAACCCCTGCTTTGTGGATACACCGAAGCATTGTGTTGCCAAGTAACCACAAATCTTCCCTGTCGCCACCTTGCCCAGCCTGGTGATACCTGCCAATAAAACCAGTGCTTGGGTGCCTGAGGCAGGAGGGTTGTGCTGACCTGCGTAGCAAGATCCTGTCGCAAGGGAGAAAACGATCTTACAGTAACCTGGCCAGTTGTATCTGTTTCATCCCAAATGTTCTTCTGTAAGAAAAGTCAGTAGGACCATAATTGAACTTCCACTTCCTTTGGAGTTACAATTAAGGTTGCATAGCTGCTGTGAATATGCAGTTTTAAAAGTCAGGTGAGTGTTACATCACAATTTACAAGCTTTAAAAAAAATTATGCCCGAGTTGGATTCAGGCATGGGTGATAATAGCTTAATTTTTTAATTAACATTACAAATTGGGCTTGTCTGGTAACAGCTGACAGAAGTAGGTACCAGGTTCATGTGATGCATTTGAAACAGTCCATGTTTAAGTTTATACTGGCTTTCAAAACTTAAGTAGACATGACAAAGGTCAAAATATGTACATATGAAAACCCAACACTCACTGTCATCCCGCCGGGTAGGATGGCGGTTACAGTTCCAGACTTCTCAGTACTGTAAACCACAGGGCTGTGGATGACATCTAGCAGTTTGTTTCACATCGGACACCTGTAGCATTGCTTTCTAGTTGTATCCTAGTGTGAGCGGTATGTGTAATTACGATGTTGTCATTGCCTTGTCAAGGAAGAAAATGACCTTTTAGTTTAATTGTTGTTTTGAGTGGAAACCATTTCTCACCAGTTGATGCTAATGTAAGAGAAGGGCGGTTTGCTTTAAAGCTGGACTTCCTGTGCCTGTTCTGTGCCTTTTGTTGTAGCAGCAGTTGCCCTAACAGCTTTTTTCTACTCTTTTTTATTCACCCGAGACTTAGAAGTTGTTGTTGTTTTATAATGGTACTATTTGTCCGGGTTACATGTTTTGTAGTGATCTTAGTTGGCTGGCAACTTGTTAGAGGTTATAAAACCAAGTTTCATGATAATCGGTGGAGATGAAGTGAACTTAACTTCGCTACTAAGCAAGGCACTGGTTAAAAGTACACTTGAGTGAGGCAGGTGTGGTGGTGCATACTTACAATCCCAGCACTTGGAAGGCTGAGGCAGGAAGATTGCTGTGAGTTACAGGCCAGTGTAGGCTGCATAGTGAGTTCAAGGTCGGCCTGAACTACAAAGCCAGACCTTATCTCCTAAATCCAAAGAAAAAACCAAGAGAGGATCTGTGCAGGGTCACGTGAACCTCGATGATGCACATTCAGAAACCTGCCCTGCCTCCCACGTCGGATTTCCTCCTATGGCTGCATCTCACTCGGGTTGTGGAGGAGGAGAGCCGCTGGGCTCTCACATTCTGGATTCCTGTGTCCCAAAGTAGTCACTTCATGATGAGTACGGATCTCCCTTTTCCACGTCTGTGGCATTTGAGCATTTCTGAAAATGACTTGCCCCTGAGCCTTCTCTGTGGACCGTCTCTATGTTGGGTAATTACAGAAGAAATCGTATCACTTTTGTTCTCAAACTACTGAGAGTTTGAATTGCTTGTAATTGGGCATTGAACATGAGCATTCGTAAGAATTCATTTGCTGGCTTGGAAAACCGAGTGTCTGAGGACCCAAACCTGTGTATCACAGTCGGGCTGGGAGTGTAATGCAAGAAGCTTTAGCGGCAGTTCTGATCCACGTCAGGCACAGGACTCCACTTGGAGACCAAGGCTCACTTGGGGGAAGAATTTCAAATACTGAAGAGGGTTGGGATAGAGATGGCGGTGCCTGCTTATAGTGCCAACCACTCGAGAGGCCACGGTGGTGCTTTCTGGACAACTTGGTCAGTCTCTAGCTGAACATAAAGTAAAAAAATGTGAGGACATAGTTCAGTGCTAGATTCTTGCTTAGCACAGCTGTGGGCTCAGTCCTTAGTTTGACAAAACAAAGAGGTACGGAAAGAGGTGCAGATTGATGGCCAAGGACTTTCCTAGTATGCACAAGGCCTTGGATCCATCCCAAGACGCTTACCAACATTTGTTAAGTACTTTTATGATGACATGCGTGAGTGAGATTGTTTTGTCAAAAGTTAAGGTTTTAAGAGGCACAGTCCGCTCTTGGAGCCACAGTATCCTCCTCGTCTATAACTTGATGGGTTTGAAATGGGATCAGTACAGTGCGTACATTAATGACTGGTTGGTTTAAAAGGATGGCAAATGTATGATTTCTAACAGTTAGTGGATTCTTTATTCTTTATTGAGAACTTATTACTCACTGGCTTTAATGGTTCTTCATTTTTAACTCCTGGCAAAATATTGTAGGTAGAATTATTCAAAGCAGTAATGATCTTTAGGACTTTGTTTGATTTCATGAGAAAACTGTATTACAGTACAGAAAATAAAACAAAAGAGCATTCCACATGGCTGGCTTGGATCAAGTAATAGTTGTGATCTATATGATACAAGGTTATAATTAGAGCTATTGATCCTGAATTTCTTAGGTCATGTGGTATTTCCTTGCTTAGCTGAATGACTTTTTAAAAAGAGATTTGGAATCTATTATGATTTAGTTTTTAAGAATTAAAAATCTAGGGCCAGCCTGAACCACAAAGTGAGACTCTGTCTCAAAAAACCTTAAAAAAAAAAAAAAAAAGAATTAAAAATCTAATACCACTTTACCCACCATTGTCACGTAGCCACAAGACAGGAACCTTTTTGTGTTTGGAGGTATTAGTGGTATTTTCTCTCTCTGTCACATAACAATGCTTCAATAGTGCATTAATTTGGCAGTTTTGATTGTTGAATTAATTTGTAGTACATGGGACTGTTACCTATCCAGTTATTCCAAAGGTGTTAAAATTGAGGTAAGAATTAATGTTTCCATTTGAATATTTCCGTTAACACCTGATAAATTCAAACTGTTAACAAGACATTTTGAACATGTTCTTTTGTCTTTTTATGTTATAAAGATAGCACAGTGTATTCAAAACATAAGGAAAATGTGAAGGAAAACCTGTCGGCAATCCACATGTAAAATGTGTACACACATAAAGTTTAACATCAAAACCTATTCTATCATTTCATATTAATTTTTATGTGGCTGTTGCTTTGTTTTGAGACAGGTCTAGCTATGTAGTTTGGGCTGGTCCTGAACTCATTGTGTACCCCAGACTGGCCTCAAATTCAAGGCAGTCCTCCTGGCTCAGCCTCCTGCATGCTGGGATTCTAGGCATGTGCCACCATGCCCAGCTCCATATTAATATTTTTGTAACAGGAATAATTTTTTAAGATCCAGACTGTCTTACTCTTCTTTTGTTGCTGAGACCAAATACTTGACACCCAAAGGTAAAGGGGGCAAAGTTTATTTGGCTCACAGAGGTTTCAGTCCATAGCTGGCTGGCTTCAAGTCAGGGTGGCAGTGGAATAGCAGTCCGTGGCATAGCAAAGGTAACAGAGCAACACGAGACTTGATAGTGTCTTTCTGCCCCTTTTATCCAGGCCGTTGGGATGAGGGCAGTGCCAGACCAGTCAGTGTAATGGTTTAGTAGTCACGCCTTTAATCCCAGCATCACACACTAAGTTCATACACTGGTGGTCATCTCTGACCACTTGAGGCTTTGGGGGGATATCCAGGCCCAAGCCACAGCACAGGCTTTGTGCCTTGTAGTTATTATATATGATTTCATGGAAGTACTACCAGTGTGGTGTAGAGGGAATGTAGGTTCACTTGGAGAAGAGTATGAAGTTTGTAGAATGTGCCATAGGCTTAGAAGGCTTTTCCTTTAATCAGACTCTCTTATGACAAATGTTACAAACATCACAAAATGTTTTCAAAATCAGGTGACTACTTTACTGGCTAGAAAATCATTCTTTAAAAAAATACTAAACATCAAAGAAATGTATTCACTTCTGTAGTAGCTTTAAAGCCGTTGTTTCCCTAAGATTTAGTGTTCCAGTAAAGTTAGTTATGTATTTTGGTGTTAATCTCTTAAATTTCCAGAAGTTTTTTAACCTTAGTTGCTGAGGGACCTGTATGGAGACTGTAGATGATTCTATCAGTTTTGTTCTGTTGGAGCTAAAGCCATGTGGAGGGGAGGAACAAAGCCAGAGATACGCTGCTGACGTCAGAATAATCTACAAAGCTGTGGTAGTTAGAACAGCATGGGCCACGTGTAAAAGTGGGCACGTGGGCTGCTGTGGCAGAGCAGAGTCACATGCTGTGAAAGGCGTGGTTGGAGTGTACGGGTGTGGGATGTGGGGACCTGTGAGACAGGGCTGGGTGGGAGATGTGGACTCAGTAAGGGTGCTGCTCTCGGCCAGAGAGTCAAGGAGCAGCTTGTGGTGGTGTGTGCGTAGAAAGCACAGGTTGAGAAAGCTGAGGCGAGAGCATCACAGTGCCAGCCCAGCGGGACAGCTTAGTGGCTTAGCAAGACCCAGGCTCCATGGTCAGTAGGTAGGTCCTGGGTTGAGCCTCAGTGTTGGGGAATACAGGAGGAATGAAGGTAGGACCCAGAGAGGGGTTTCTGGACATGTGGTTTCCCGTCTCTCCATGTGCTCGTACTCACACATACATCAGTCACAATGCTGCGTTGAACCTGAGCTTGGACTCTGAGCCTCCAAAACTGTAAATAAATGTCAGCTTCAGAGATTTTGTTATAATAAAGAAGAACAAACACAGTCAATAGAGCAAAAAACAGATAACGTATAGGATGGAAGAAAATATTTGCAAAGCATGTCCCACATATAAAGGGTTCAAACAACTCACTAGCCAGGAAATGAACACCCTGGTGCGTGAAATGGGTCGGCCCTTTTGTGGTTTGGACGTGTCCCCCAGAGCCTCTAGTGAGCCGAAGACAGTACTGCCCAGAGTTTCCACTAAAATCCTTTAAAGGTATGGTCCAGTGGGAGGCCTGGTGCCTGGGCAAGAAACAGAGAGCCCAGCTCTTTCCTTGTCCTCATCCTTAAGTTCTGACCATGGGGTGAATTTGTTTTTGATATGCCGCTGCCATGTGCTGTGCTGTCTGACCACAGGGCCACCTGGTCGTTGGCTGAAACTTCTAAAGTTGATTCAGAAGCACTTTTTTCTCTCACTAAGTTGGTTTTCTTGGCTGTTTGTTATAGTACCGAAAAGCTAATGCAGAACTTAAATAGACATTTCTCAAAAGAAGACTTGCAGATCGACAGCCATAAATACAGACACAGAGTCCACGTGACCTTGAGCGCTGTGTGTCCCTGGCCTGTGGTGATGGTCTAGTAGGATGGTAATGGAGCTGAACTGTCCCTGTAGCCCGGTAGCTTCATAGCATTTGGCAACATGAGGTATTACTCATGTGCTGTGGTGATAGTACTATAGCATATGTCCTGTATGAAAGTATAACACACCGTGTGTAGCAATGTTCCTCACCCACCAGGTCTGTGCCAGTTAGGAATGGACTTCACAGCAAATAGAGCAGAAGACAAGTGAGTGAGACTTCATCTGTATTTGTAGCTGCTCTCACTGAGCACGTGACCTGAGTTCTGCCCCCTTTAGGTGAGCAGTGGCACTGGATTCTCTTAAGAGCAGGCATTTGCGGATCTGGTGTCAGATGGACTGAGGTGGAGCTGAGGCACTGATGCTGTGACTGGAGAGCAGCTGTAGGTGCAGATGAAAATGAGCAGCGAAGTTTGACTGTGCAGAAACCATAGTAAATCAGTTGCTTTCGAGCTTAGATCAGTATCCTGCCCCTGCGTGGCAAGTCCGAGTTAAGCTGCATCTTGTGGAATGCGTGGTCTGCCCATTCTTTTATCACTTCTTTTCTCGCCTGTGTCCTGCACTGCACACCTGTCTCAGTCGCAATTTTGGGAAGCTCACAAGCTAACTCAAAAAGCAAACACTCCTGGAGACCTTTGAAAAGAAGTAAAAACCCAGTGATGAGACAGCAGAAGGCTGCCAGCAAAAGGAAAGCTGCATTCTGAAAGAATAGAAAAACTCCTACTTAGACTATACATTCATTGCATAAAAATATCCTCCCAGCCTGCTTTCTATAATGTGTAGGGACCAACTACCCAGCCAAGCCATGATAACTTCAAAACTGCTTCTCTACATGAAGACCTAGCATCCTGCACTAAAATGCAAGCCTTGGGAGTGTTCCCAAGACAAAAACAAGTGACTGTAAAGTACCGCAGCGATTACTGCAGGGCACCACTGCTTCAGAGTGCACCAAGAGCATGATTCTTCACGGCTGACTACATTGCCAAAGCTAAGAAGCCCCTTTCTTATTGGTGGAGAGCCGATCTTGCCACCTGCAAAGGATGTCTGTCATGAACACTTAGGAGACACTGCCCTTGAAAAGGTGATGCAAGTTCTTTTGGCCGGTGCCACAGCTGGATGGATTGATGAAGTAGCAGAGGATACTGAGGCACAGTGACAGGTGAGCGAGAATGAGTAACTGGTGGGCAAGCCCGGGCGACAAGTCTGCTAATGTTGGCAGAGGCAGTAATGCTTACCTCAGTGTGATGTATTTTAAGGAGGGTGTGCACGAGGCCGTGATTGTGCTTCTGTTGCCAGACAACACCCAGCTGCAGAACTATTCAAGTCCTGGAGTTGTGACGTGTTAGAAAATGGAGTGGGTCATATTGTGTCAGCATAGGCACTGGAAAGGTGGCTGTCAGGACGGGGCAGCCTTCTGCTTCCACCTCTGGGGTCAGAGATCGCTTCTCAGTGTGAGTCTGTACACTGTGAAGTTGGGGAGAAATGCTGAGGAGACAAAGCGGGTCACCTGGGCTTAACATTTTGCAGGATGTGATTCACGTTACAAACCGCATTGAAGTCTGTGCCTTCCCTTCGCATCTGTGCAGCTCTGTGAGGAGACCGATGCAGAGCACACGCCTCCTCGCCTGTGTGCAGTGAGATGGCTTTCTCCAGGTAGATTCCCGGCTGGAGCGCACCATGAGAACTACCCAGAGGTTTCTTTTAGAAAAGCAGTCTTCCCTGGCCACAGATCTGAGCAGTGTGGGCGGGTCGCTGACTCAAGTGTGCGGCACACTTAGCTGGTCAGTGAACTCCGTCTGTCACCGCAGGGGAGGTGATGCCGTGGTTAAGTCAGAAGTTGAAGTAGCTGCATTCAGATCCAGAAATGTTTGGATTTCTGACCTGTTTTAGACATCAGCAGAGCTCTTGATGGAGATTAAGCCCAGGACCTTCTTTGTCCCAGCTGGTATGTGACCACCTGCCTCAGCGTTCAGAGGGCTTGAGCATTACTTCCCAGCCACGTAAGACCCTTGGGCTCAAAACACGGGTCCATAAACCGAGCGAACAAACTTTTCCATGTCAGCAGAAGATGGAGTGGTAGGGTCACAGATGATGACGGCCTTAAAAGCATGAGAGAGGCTGGGGATTTAGCCCAAGTGGTCCCGCGCCTACCTTGGAAGCACAAAGGCCAGAATTTGACCCCTGGTACCGCAAAAACAAACACAAACGCACACACATCCAATGGAGAAGGTCCATTCTCCAGATGGAGGGATTATCCTGAGGTTGCTACAAAGGTCCTGAAAAGCTTTCTTCTGTTTCCAGCATCCTGTCCTTGTGAAACATTTCTCAGTGTTGAAAACAACTGATTACGGAGCGGCCTGGACAGAAGTGGCACTTTTCAGGGGTCATTGATCCCGCCCCACCCCTAGATGGGACCTTCTGGTTGCAGAGAAACAAGCTCAGAGCAGATTCTGCATTGCAGTGAATGAACAACTATTTCACTGTAAGCAGCCATAGTGGAGATAAAGTACACAGTAAACCCAGTGCGCTCGAGTCCTCCTGAAACCATCTCTTTCCACCCTCACTCCCATCATGGAAAATTGTTTTTTGTGAAACTGGTCCCTGCTGCCAGAAAGGTTGGGGACCACTGATGTCTAGTGCTGCACACAGTACTATGTAAGGATAGTCAAGGACTGTTGGCCGATTTATGGGTTTATTGTACTCATTATCATTTCTTAGAGTGCACCATCTTGCAGAACAGTGCTGCTGTACAGCAGCCTCAGCTCTTTAGGGGAAGTGTTCTGGCAGGAAGTATTGTTACCACGACAGGTGCCTGCTCTCGGCGTGTCCCTGCTGATGCCCGCAGTGGGACGGGAGTGAAGGGAAGGTGGATACGGATCGTCCTGACTCCGGGTAGGCCTAGGCTCTTGGGTGGGATGCTCTCTTTCTAACAAAAATGTTTAAATTTAAAGCATGAGGTTTTGAATATAGGAAAACTTATATAATGGAAAAAGAGCAAATTTTTTTTCTGTCATTGTGCAGTACGTTTCTGTTTTATGCTATTACTACATAAATCAAGAAATAAGATTACAAAGTTAAAGTGCCGGGCGTGGTGGCTCACGCCTGTAATCCCAGCACTCGGGAGGCAGAAGCAGGAGGATTGCTGTGATGTGAGTTTGAGGCTGAGCTCAGGGCCAGCCTGAACCACAAAGCGAGACCCTGCCTCCAAAAACCTAAAAAAAAAAAAAAAGATTACAAAGTTCAAAAGTTACAATAGCTAAGATTTATTTATTATTGAAGAAATAGGGAAACTGTCTTTTTAAAAAAAACTAGGACTTGAATTCAGGGGCTCAAACATGCCTGGAAGCTCTTTCCAACTGAACTACCATCCCCTAACCCATCTTAAAATTTTAAAATTTTAAGACAGTGAAAACTCTTAAGTTACTCAGGCCGGCCTCCAATTTGTGATCTTCCTGCCTCAGCCTCTCAAGTAACTGGACTATGGCCATACTTCATCATGCCTGGCTGATTCAGTGCTTTATATAAATTTCGAGTAGCCCAAGTGTATCGTGTGTACAAGTGCAGTGATTTCCTAGGCCTTTGCACTCACCACTCCGCCTCACCCAGAGCAACTTCCGGTCCTACAAGTTTTACTCACAGTGCAGTAAGGCCCCATACCCGTACTGGTGTTTCAATTTGTATCCTTTAGACCTGTTTCTACTTTTTCTGGTTTTGATACATTTCAGTGTACGAGGGCTTCCCACTGTGCTGCAGTTGCCTGCAGCTACAGTACCCGTGTGAGCAGTCTCTGCAGCGCCGTCCTCACTACCGAAGTCACCTGACCTCGCAGGCCAGAATGTACTCCATCGTTACTCAATGCAGGACTCAGTAGAACGAATGCTGGGCATGCCAGTCACCAAGGAGATGCAAATGAAGACCTCAGTAGATGTCACTTCAACACGCGTTGAAGGGCTTTTATCAAGAAGATGGAACAAACTCTTTGGCTTGGGACAGCAAGGGTGAAGCTGGCAGACATTCTGCTGCACGAACACAAACCAGACACAGAGACATCAGTATCTCATGGGATCTCACTCATATGTGGAAACTCGAAAAGCCCGGCTCAGAAGAGAAGTATAAGGGTGGTGTGGGGGGCTGGTGGGCAGGTGGAAGTGTAGGGGAGGGGTGATGGAACAAGGAGATGTTGGTCAAAATGTAAAACTTTAGTTGAAAGGAGTAAATTAAAAGAGATTAATTATATAAGTGGCTGCTGTTAGTTGCATTGTATCACATGCTTCTAATCCGTAAGGGAGTGGTTGCAACTGTTCTCACTACAAATGTAGGCAAGGATGTGGGGTAATGCATGTGGTAATTAGCTTGATTTAGCCATTCCACGGTGTGTAAATCCTGTATTTCATAAATGTGCACAACCATAAATACATACTACTTTTATTTGCAAAAAAAGTAAAAGTATTTTTTTTTTTAAAACTACTGTTTGACCTGGGATACATACATATTTTTAAGATTTTCATTGCAGTACGTGAAATACTCTGTCAATCATAATTGCTCTTCACAGGTACAATATTGATACTCATTTTTCTGTCTGAATTTGTCACTTCTCCTTTTTGTAGCCGGGCACATTAAGCTCTACTACATAATGTAGTAGGGACCAGGATGGCGAACCTTTTAGAGCTTCCAGTGGTATACACAGCCCACTGCGGCACACGTGCCAGAGGTTCCCCCGCCCAACCGGCCTGTTGGGCACTGTCCATTCTGGCTTGTGTGTGTTCATTTTATACTTGTGCATACCTGTTGATTATGTCTTCAGTCCTTCCTTAACTAAACTGTGGTTCATTGACTGACCTTCTAATTCTCTGTTTTCTTTATCTGTGAAAGGAATGTAGTGATTGCCACCTGAAGAGGCTGTTCTGTGGGTTAGAATAGGATAGAATACAATGACTGCCAGTTACATGTTATTTATTCCTACATTATAGATCAGTGTTCAGATAGCAGATCTTTAGTGTTCAGTAGTTTATAAGATCTTTGTTAATTCTGTTTCTTTGCATTCTGACAGATTAGGATCTGTATATTTGTTTGCTTAAGAATTATCTGTTGATTATGAATAGAGTCAGCCTGACAGTCTTGGCTTTTGTCATTGTCCTGTGTTATAGTAGTCTTGGTGTTTATAGCTAATGTTACTATAATAGCGACACTATTTTTCACCATGTATGTGTTCTGTGGCATCAGTGAATTATCTACCCAATTGCCATGTTGGCAAGTATCAAACATTTCCCAAAATTGTTAAGTCCTCACAGTCTGATTTATTGTCTCTTGGCATGCTATACAATAAGTCTGAACTAAACAGAAGCTAAATCTGTTACAGACGACAGCTAATCACTCTTATTAAAATGCTAGAGGCGCTCCTTCGTATGCACAACTCCTGACGGTGTTTGTACCACAAGAAGGAAGAGGGGAAGCCTGATGTCAGAATTGATGAGTCCACGATGCTGAGTTTCCCCTGTCCTTCAAAGCTGCACTGCTTAACAAATGTATAAAATACTCAAATACATTCATCTAGATAGTATTGTGGATTTAAAAAATCTTAAGCTGTTTAGCTTTACTTAAAATTGGAAAATTTCCTGTGTAAAACTACAGAGTGGTTTGTTCCATCAGACCATGTGGAGAACTCCCTTTGGATTTTACATTAATTTTATGAATGATAAAGTGTGTTGAAGTAAAATGGATTTTTATCCCCCACACAAACCCAGTTTTATTTGTTGGTATTTTCATCAGTTTTGGTTTAGGACTGCCATTGATAAACAGTAAAATACTATGCAAAAGATTGGGGTGACAGGTACTGGAGATTGAACCCAGGGCATTGATACCGGACAAATTGCCTAACCCATTTTATTTTTTATTTTGAGATAGTCTCACTAAGTTGCTAAATGTCCAGGTTGGGCTCAAATTTATGATCTTCCTGCTTCAGCCTCTGAGTGCTGGGATTACAGGTGTATAGTATCATGCCTGGCTGAGATTTTTGTTAAATTAATAATATTGATTGGTATTAAGATTTCTTTTCTGTCCTCCTACCTCAATTTAAATGGCATAGGTCCAGTGTCATTATCTTTGATACCGTAGGCATTAAGAAACATTGTAACCTTTATAAAATCTTACCTATCAACGGTAATACTAATGTAAAGAATTACTTTAAGCTTGGTTTATGATGTCGGGTTGTGCATTCCAGGCTGGTTTGAAACTCATTCATGGTGATCTTCCTGCCTCAGCCTCCCAAGTGCTAGATTTTCAGGAGTGTGCCACTGATGTCACCATTTTTACTTTTTAAAATAGCAGTGATTTATTGCACTTAATGAGCCCATACCTGTCATCACTTTGATGTAAACACTTGGAGCACCATGGGTGGGGTACAAATCGACGACATCATTGGACGATGTTGTGTTTAGTCGTGTATGTTGTTATGTTGCACGTGGACACCAGTGCCTGGGTAACGCACAGTGCGTAGCCCGGCCGCGTTTGTGGTGTCATCCTGGTTGTGGGATATGCGCTCAGGAGTTTGAGTTTCCTACGCTGTGCAGGTCATCTGGGCATCTCTAAGATGGAGGAATGACTGCAGTAGACACACACTGAACACACTGAGTGCTTTGTTATAATTAGCTTTCTTTAAAACACTTGATCATGGTGGCCGGGGATTTAGCTCAGTGGTTCCGGCGCCTGTCACGCAAGTGCAAGGACCTGGGTTTGATCCCCGGTAACCACATACAGTACTGGGCGTGGTGGCTCACGGGAGGCAGAGGCAGGAGGATTGCTGTGAGTTCTAGGCTTGCCTGGGATACATAGTGAGCTCAAGGCCAGTCTGAACTACGAAAAAAAGTGAGACCCTATCTCAAAAATACATATTAAAATTTGTTTTAAAAACCAACAAGTGACGGTTCTTAGAAATTCTGCCTTCTAAATAAACAGTAATAGTGTTTCTTGTGGCTCCATATTTCATCCTCTGTGCATAAGTTGTTTTCTTTCCCTTGTGCAGTGTTTGATGACGGTGACGAGAGGACCTTGAGGCGAACCTCGCTCTGCCTTAAAGGGGAGAGGCACTTCGCAGAGAGTGAGGTGAGGGGCACGACGGGGCTGTGGGTTGACAGTAGCTGCTGATCTAAAAGCAAAATAAAAATCCAGTTCATCTATTTCCTACCCAGACACTTGACCAGCTTCCATTAACTAATCCAGAGCATTTTGGAACTCCAGTAATTGCAAAGAAGACAAGCAGGGGAAGGAGATCCTCACTTCCAGTGTAAGTTTTCTGTACATACTTTTATTATAGTTAACAGTTGTGCAAACACTCAATGGACGGCTTTTATGTATTTATTTTAGTACTGAGAATTGAACCCAGAACCTTTGCACTGAGCCATATCCCCAGGCCTTTTTATTTTATGGTTTTAATTTTGAAACAAGGTCTCCTTAAGTCACTAAGTTGTCAGGGTGGGCTTGGAATTACAGTCCTCCTGCCTCAGCCTCCCAAAGTGGATAAAAACATTCCAAAACCTGTAATTTTAAAAAAATATTACGATGAACTTACATGTGTTCTTTATCTAGAGTCATTAATTTTTAACATTTGCTTTGTCATTCTCTTTTTGTGTTTGTCTACAGTTATTTTATAATTCTATTTTGCTAGACCATTGGAGACAAAGTGTCAAGCATCGCAAACCTTTATCATTAAGTTACAAAACTATGAAAATCACATTCAGGAAGTGGAACTCTGGTGGCGCCGTGCCAGCTGCATGTCATTATTTCAGGTTCTGCCGGCTGTCCTGGTCACAGGCTTTCTAGCACCTTCACCCCTGGGTTCTTGGATCCAACCTAGGGCCTGTGTCGTGCACGTCAGGCTCTCAGTCCCCGTCTCCTGAAGATGTCCTTTAGCCTTTTGTCCTGCGGCACCGACAGTTCCAAAGTGTCCCAGCCCCAGCAGTGTCCCAGTGTTCTGGGGACTGTCCCTTGGTGCAGGTCTGTCGGATGCCACTTGGTTATTAAACTCAGCGTGAGCATTTGTAACAGTAACACGCACACAAGCTGTGTGCATCTGGTGTGAGCACGTCAGTGCACGAGCTGCTGGTTTGTGCTGTGCGTGGTGATGCTGACTTTGATCCGCCTGGTGGGAATAGTGTCTGCCAACTTTCTAAACCTCAGGATTATTCTCGTTAACATTTTCTCCTTTGTAACCTGTAAATAATCTATATAGAGACACTTGGAGCTCTTTAAATACCCTTTTTTTTTGAGACAGGATCTTGCTTTGTAGTTCAGGCTGGCTCTGAGCTCAGCCTCAAACTCGCAGCAATCCTCCTGCCTCTGCCTCCCAAGTGCTAGGATTACAGGTGTGAGCCACCACGCCCAGCACTGTGGTTCTGACTGTTGGTACGCTGAGTCGCCACACCCAGTAATGTTGTATGTGGTTACCAAAAATCGAACCCGGGCCCCTTGCAAGAGAGGCATCGGAACCACTGAACTAAATCCCCGGCCCTAAATGCCCTGTTCTTTATCAGAGTTTCAGTGATTTTTCTCACTTACTGATAATTCTTATCTAGAAAAGTTATAACTATTATGATTATGAAATACCGTAATGATTTTCTAGTCCTTCATTGTAGGTACATATTTTAGTTGTGAAAATAGCGACTTACCATTGATACTGCTTACATTGGAGGGTAAACCTTAGTTATCTCAAATGAGCTATCTATCTACGCCCTCACAGAGTTTACTGCAATATTTCCATACCTCATTAGATAAAATATTATCTGGTAGCTCACATTAATAAAATAGAAGGGCAGTTGTTAAAAAAAAACGCATTTGGCATTTTAAAAATAGAAGGGGAGTTGTTAAGAAAGCTTCTTCGGCATAGTGCGAATTTATCGGTGGTGGAATTAGGCTTTTCTGTCCCCGCTGGTGAATGACAGGCGGAGTCCACGTCCTCACTGACTGGCGGAGGTGGACTCCGAGTTACCCCAGACGGCGCAGCACCTCGTACGCGAAGCCACAGAATTTTCCACTGCCCCAGTTCAAGTAAAAGCAGAGGGTCTGCCTGAGGAACTGAGCTGAGCGTGTCCGGATCGCATCCCCGCGACGGCGTAGTGATCAAGTCTTCCTGCCTTTCAGTAATGAAGACGAGAAGGAAGAAGAGAGCAGCGAGGAGGAGGATGAAGACAAGCAGCGTCTCAATGACGAGCTGCTCGGAAAAGTGGTGCGAGTGGTTCCCACCCCCGAGACGACCGAATGCTGTCCTGCCTTGGTAAGTGAGGCTTCTCCGCATCCTCCTGAGCCATAAAACGTTTGCTACAGTAGTTTAAAAGCATCACACAAGTTTAATTTGGACACTGAGCCATCCGATCTACACAAAACTGTTGGCATCGGTTCCTGGCCTCAGCTCTTCCCTCAGAATGTGCCCCTTTGACTCTGTGCCATCACTGCGGAGTACTCTTGGATTCCCTTAGCTTCATTGTTGAGTTCTTTCTTTCTTTGTTAGACTCACACTATGTTTTTAGAACTAACGTGTGCGGAGAAGTCTTTTTAAGGTACTGATTTAATCACAGCAGCCCGTTCCACGGTGAGAGGTGGGCACCCGCGCCCTGCCACCCAGCTCCTCTGGAAGCCGGGCTGAGAGGGCTGCTGAGCCCAGGAGCTGGAGGCCAGCTTGGGTAACAGGCTCCATCTCCAAAGACAGATACAACAAGGTGGCCTTCAAGTCTGCACGTTCTACCCTCTTTGAATGTATGTGGTGACCGGGGATCGAACCCAGGCCTTGCGCTTGCAAGACAGGCACCGGAACCACTGAGCTAGACCCCCGGCCCATAATCAACTTCTTTTTTAACTGCCCCCTCTGTAACATTTCATTGCTTTGACCCTTTTCCTGCCTTAAACTGTTAGTGTTCCTGAGGATCTGCAGTGACTCTGGCTTTGTTCTAAGTTCCTTAGGAGAGCACTGTGAGGCTGGGGTAGTATATTGCCCTCCAGCAGTGTACATGTCTATGAAACGAGTGATAATTAGAGATTACAGAGTCAACTGAAACGGACTCAGTGCAGGCACTGGAATAGCACGGGGAATAAGTATTAGAAGGCATCCACCTAAAAATGACAAGTCTTAGGTGAATTAGTAAAGCAATCTGTGCTTATATGGAGAAAGGATGAGAAGAGAGGGACATTTCACGAGAGCAATCAAAAATTCTTGGTAGTGGATAGTCCTCACTGCTGCTGGAAATGGGCGTGTTTGGTTTGGCTGTGAGATGAGAGAGAAATAAGAAATGAGGCTGCAAGATAGTTTGCATCTAAGGTAAAAATGAGAATTTGGAAACCACGCTGCAGAGGACTCTAGAATGGCTGAGTTCACCGTTCAGGAATGCTGATGACGCGTCCGCTGCTCTTGGAAAGTGGGAAGGTGCCAGGAAGGGCTCGGAGGCTGAGAGGGGCGGACAGGTGAGGTGAGCAGGCCTTGGGCTGTGCCTGCTCGTCCTTCAGCACTTAGGACTCTGCTGCCCGTTGGCGCCTGCGTTGACTCGTCCTCCTCGGGGTTCTCTTGTGCCCCTCTGCCTGTTGGTATCACTGTACTTAAGTATATATTTTTATAAATTATAGCTTATCAAATTTTGATCACACCAGACAATCTTAAATTATATTTTTAAAACAAAAACTGAATTGTTACTTAGCCTAAAATGAATCCTAATCTTTCTAAAGTGGTGGTCACATTTTAATGTCTATTTCATTTCATTTTCTAGAGTAACTGAGTGAAGATCTAGAAAGCCAATATGCTAAACTAAAGAATGAGTTCTCGAAGTGGCTTGTAAATAATGGAGGCTATTTATGATGTACTCGTTTCTGTCTTTTTTACCTCTTTTTGTAGTAAGGTTTTACATTTATTAAAGGTGGGAAAAAGACAGACTCAGCAGAATGAATCTGGACCCAGTCAAACTAGGAAAATACAGCCTACAGGGCGAGCAGCAGCTACGGTGAGAGAACATAGCAGCCTGGCACTCTTTCTTCGAAAGTACCCACTTGAAGCAGGATGCGGGAGACAGAGGCAGGAGGACTGAGGGTTCAGGGCCAGTCTGGGCTACGCAACAGAACCTTCCCTTAAAAAACGAATCCATTTGCGAAGTTAGAGGGTCCAGAATTGTTCTCTTAAAAAAATATATCCATCTTCTGAGTGAGGGAAATAGAAAGCAACTCCTCCTTTGTTTTGTATTTCAGGTGGTCTCTCCCAGCTGTAATGATGACATTGCAGTGAAAAAGGATCAGTGTTTAGTTCGATCGTTTATTGATTCTAAATTGTGAGTAATGAATTCCTAACAGGGTTATACGGGAGGAGAAAAAAGGACGTGCTGCCTCCACCAAGACTTCTCTTCAAAAGTCTAATCATTCATGGACTGAGAAGTTAATAAGCTACCTAATAGGTTTTGACCTTTTATAATGCAGGCTGTTTTCTTTTTTTTTTGAGACAGGGTCTCACTTTGTGGTTCAGGCTGGCCCTGAGCTCACTGTGTAGCCCCAACAAGCCTCGAACTCACAGCAATCCTCCTGCCTCTGCCTCCCGAGTGCTGGGATGACAGGCGTGAGCCACCACGCCCGGCACTGTGGTATGTGGTACTGACTGCTGCTGGGCGTGAGTCTCCACACCCGGCATTGCTGTATGTGGTTACTGGGGATCGAACCTGGGCCCTTGTGCTTGCAAGACAGGTGCTGGAGCCGCTGAGCTAAATCCCCGGCCAGCAGGCTATTTTCTACTGATAAACTTTATATAAAAACAGTCAACAATACATGAAAATAATACTTAAACCATGTTTGTTTGTTTTTTCAATGCATTGTGGTATTGGATTTTTTCATTAAATATGAGTTCTTTATTTTTATCCTATGTACTCTTATGTATTATATAATTTATTTTTAATAGACTATTGCTAGAATAATTACCTTGTCTTTTTTCTGATTAAAATCTTGACTTTAAAAAAATTTTTTTTGAACTTCATGTTTGTTTAAAAAAATAAATAAATAAAAGCTGGGCTGGTAGCATCTGCCTGTGACCCCAGCACTCAGGAGACTGAGGTAGGAGGGTTACTGTTAATTTGAGGGCAACCTGGGCTATAGAGTGAGACTCTTGCCTCACGAAGCACAAACAAGAAACTTAAAATTAGGGCTGGGATGTGACCAAGTGGTAAAGGCCCTTGCCTCACCCCATCCAAGATCCTAGATTTGATCCCTAGTATATTCCCTCCCCGCACAAAGGAAAAGGAAATACATATATTGATGGAGCCATGATTCTCTGTAAAAATGGAAACCATGATGCACTTTATAGTGTGAAAGGTTTTAATACTGCCTTCTTGTAAGTGCAGTTTTGGTTTCTGTTTGTTTCTTTGTTGTGGTACTGAGGACCAAAATCAGGATCTTGCCCTTGCCAGGCAGGCACAGCCACTGAACTGTATCTTCAGCCCAGTGAATGTTTTTTTTTAAAACTAAAGTTAATAAAAGTTAAGAAATATTGGACATTAAAATAAGTGTTATTATGTACAGGTGTTGAAAACATCTTACTGATAGAAATGACTCCATAACTACCGATAGGAGAGTTGTGTAGAATGAAATATTCCAAATTTGGAACTCTCAATTTATAATGTCCTTTCACTACATAAAATTTTAGGATTAAGGTACTATCTTTTCCCTGTTTCCACTAACCCTTTCTAAGAATTCGGATTTGCATAGTCTTAGACTTTTGAAACAGTTTATAGGCAAAATAATTTTTAGGTTTTGAGGTTCATATATTGAGTGGATTAACACAGACTGCTTGAATGCTGATGTTTTATTTAATAAGTGGTTTTCCTCCTCTTTTGTTCTTCCCTCTAATTAGTTATGCGATAGCAAGGAAGGATGTTAAAGAAGTAGACATTCTCAACCTGCCGGAATCCGAACTCTCTACTAAACCAGGTAAAATAAGATGAACTGATCGAGTATTGCACAGTGCAGCTCTCTAGTGACAGTGCGAAGAGGGGAAGAGTAGTGTTCTCTTGTGCCATTTGACTGTTTAGGGAGGCTAAGCCCTCCTCTTCGACGGCCTCCTCTTTACAGTGTTTAGGTAAAATACTTGATTTGTAATTGGCAGTGACACTTGCTGTTCTAGGAAACATCGTAACTTAGGAAATACTTTCAAGCTGACTGTATCATTTTGTAAATGATAGCTAGATTTGAATTCCGATCTTCTGACTCTTAAGGATCATACGTTTTCGACAGCTCTGCGCTGTTAATTCCATAGCAGTTGAAGTATATGTTCATTCTTAGCACTGCAGAAAGCAAGTGTCTTCTTAAAAGCTGGAGTTGTTCCTGACAATTGGAAGATGGATCTCAGTGAAATCCTGGAGTCTTCCAGCAGCGATGATGAAGACGGCCCAGCTGAAGAAAACAATGAAGAGAAGGAAAAGGAAGCCAAAAAGGAAGAAGAGGAGGTGGTAAGTCCAGTTTTATGTTTATAACAAACGAAAACATTTTAATGTTCTCTAGTATAAATAACAGCCTTCATAGGTTTCCCCTCTGTTTCAGTCCATGTTTGGTTTAGTGGCCGACGACGCGTCTTTGGCTCTTGGCTCAGTGGGTCAGGTGGGATTAATTTTTAGTAGGAAGAAGTCCCAGACAGGGCTGAGGATGGCGCTCTGTGCTGGCGTGGCCTGTACAATGTCCTGGATTTAGCCTTTTCCCCCCAAAACGAGTACAAAATCACAAAGAAGTATTTTTCATCAGCCAGCAAATATAAATCAGTGTTACAGGGTCTTTTCCAAATAACCCAGGAAGAAGGAAATGGAACTTTTAGGTATTTTTGTATGTGTTACTTGTTTAAACCATTACTCTGTGAAGTAACTGTTAATAACCTACTTTAAAGGTGAAGTAGGTGAGACTCAGAGAGGTTAGATAACTCTCCCATGTGACACCACTGAAAGGAGGAGAATGGATTTGAACCCAGATCTGGTTTCTCAAAATGTTTTTTGAAAATAAAAATTCCTATTCCAACCTGAAGCAAATTTCGCTTCATAAATACAGGAGAGATTTTGGTTGTATTTTCTAAGTGCGAATGATTGTCTATAATACTGCCATGTCCCCTAAAATATAAGAGGTAACCCGTGAAATACACACAATTGCTTACCTGAGTATGGTCTGTTTATTTGACAGCATTTAAAATTTTTCCAATATATTTTTGGTTTTTAGGGGGTTAGAGGTTTGGGGCAAAACAAAGAAAATATACTGAGAAAGAGAACCTATTTGGGCATGAAAAATATTTGCGTGGCAAATGTAAAATACTTGTTTCTCTTTTACATCTGCAAATGTGAATTTATGAAAAAACACAAGTGTACTTGTATGTGGTGAAGGTTAGATGCTATTTCTTGCCTTTTACTTCCCCTGCAGTGTTTGGTTTTTTACACTCTGAAATCGGAATGGCGGTTCATACTTACAGGCTGCCTACAGAGTTGCCATAGTAACGTGCTGTTGGTTTTAAGTGAGCATGCTCGGAAAGACAGGAAGGGTTAGCAGAGGCTTGGCAGGTTGCCAGGGGAGGTTTGCCAGATGCTTTGAAATGGGCTGTCTTTCTTTTCCTTTCATGTAATGTCTGATTTTATGTGGAAGAGAATGTAAGTAGTGCTGTAGAACCCTGCGGATGCTATGCCCTAAGAGGGGAAGCGAATAAATATTTGCAAGTCAGACTGAAGTGTCCAGACCCTGTACTGATTAAGTAGAAGGGGAACCTAACCATTCTGCATTTGAAGGAAAATGCAGCATATAGGTAAGAAATTTTTTTGTGTGTGTACTTAGTTACCATTTTGATTGCCAAAGTGAGGTTGAATAGGAATCTTAGGTATATTGATGATGTGGCTTCTGCTCATAACCAAGTGTAATTGTTTCTTGTGGAAAAGACTGTAGGGATCTATTTTTAGACTATCAGAGCAGGAGGGCTTTTTTTTTTTTTAAACATGACATAGATTTTGGAATGCAAATGATAATGAGACAGTTTGGCAAATTTGGTATTTAAAGCCTGAATATTAAATGTGATTTTTGCTTTCTGTCTGTTTATTTATAGATTATGTATTTTCAGGGTAAATAGGGCACATTTTCAGGGTCTGAACTGTTGTATTCTGTGCTTTAGCTCGTGTTCTTTAAATGAACATTAGTTAGAACCTTATATTATTCAGTATTGAAAACAGATGAATCTGTTTAATTTGCTAATACTTTTAATTGGTGTCCCTTGCAGAGTGCGTTTCCCTTCCCTCTCCGTCCCCTGAAATTTTAAACAAAGAAGGTGAGAATAGCTTTGTAGGAAGTTGCAGTGTGTAGCTCTAAAACAGTAAATAGTGCTGCTGTTACAGTGATTAATTTTGTAATATTAGAATGTTTTATTCAAGCTGTGAGTAAACGGTAATGGAAAACAGGATGAGGAGCAGAGGCAGAGCCCTGTTACCTATTGTTTGCAGGAAATAGTAAAGAAATGTAAAAGGTAAAGATGTAAGGATATTGTTGTCTAAAAATGTATCACTGGAATTATGAGCCTGTTAAAATTAAGTGAGCCAGCATGCTTTTCAACTACTAAAAAACAACAATAAAAATGACAGAATGTAAACACTGGCTTACACGATTCTTTTACATTAATTTTCGCAGGGCCAGTTTCACAGCATTTGCTTGACTGAATTCCTTGATAACGAACTAATTCCTCCTTTCCTCTGGCTGTGCAAGTAGGTTTCTTGAGTGAGATTTTGGTTGCTTTAGAGGAGACTCAGCTGCATGTGTTGGTCTTGGATTTAAGATTTAGTTGCTGAATCATTCTAACTTGTTCTGATTGGTGATTTTTCAAAAAGCCAATATATTGATCAAGTGGAAAACATTTTGAGCTATGTACAAAAAGAGGTAAAACTGAGCATAGCATGAAATAAGTAATCTGCTAAGCCACGGCCTACTGGCTTAGTCATTATGGGCCTTTGCCACAGAAGTGAGGCTGAGCTATTCTGTTACTTTGCAAATCCTAAGTCTTCCCCCAATGTAACGATGACACAGTTTCCAGGAAGATTCGATGTTGCTTTACAGTGATCTGAATGATCTTTTGTAATATTCCCTGAGCCATTATGAAAATCCTGCAGGCTGCCCTTGGATGTGTGCGGCACAGAGGCAGTCAGTCCCGAGCCCGGGATCATACAAGTGTTGGATGTCTCTGCAGTGGTAACTCCATCTGATGCTTGGGGCACGCTAGCCAAGGAAGAGGAACGAGGAGATCAGGGACTGTGGCTTTTTGTACAGTAACATCCTTTTTGTCTTTTAATTGAATATTATTTTGAAACGTGAAGCTTATCAGTGCAAGAAGTACATCTCACACTCTTGTGGCTTGGGATGATATCTTTACATCAGGAGCTGACAGAAAGTAGGCCTTATGCCTATATCCTGATTACTTTAAATTTTGGCTCATTGATCCTTGTGTTGAAAAAGCCCTGGAGAATATATTTATGGCGTTACTTCAATGTCTCAGTTGTGCAAAGTTTATATCAGAAAAGGTATTACTACGTTAATGATTGAAAAGGCCAGGTAAACATAAAGATATCAGTTATTCTTTCATTTCTTTCTTTTTTTTTTTTTTTTTGAGATAGGGTCTCACTTTGTAGCCCAGGCGGCCTTCAACTCACAGCAATCCTCCTGCCTCTGCCTCTCTCCCGAGTGCTGGGATACAGGCATGAGCCACCACGCCCAGCATTGTGGTATGTGGTTACCGGGGATCAAGCATTACCTTATGCTTGCCAGGCAGATGCTGGAACCACTGAGCTAAATCCCCAGCCTGATTCTTTCATATCTGGTGTGTGTTTACTTTGGATAAACATAGAGATGTATTTTTGATAAATGGATGGTGATCAGATTGAGAATGAAAGGGAATTTGACTAGTCTTAGCTTTTTAAATCCTTATGTTTTGCTATAAGAAGACTTTATATTGAGCACTTAAAAAAATCTTGTTATTTCATGTTAGGCAAATGAAAGTTAGGTTTTATAAAAGTATTGACCCCTGTTTTTCTAATCTTATAAATTTTCTAAGGAATCACTGTTAAACTTGATATCTAAGATTATATTTTATTATTGTAAAACTCATTAGTGCTTGACTTTTTAAATTAGTAGTAACACATGTTTTCTTTGGCCAGCCATGGTGGTGCGACTGCTTGTAATGCTAGCACTCCGGAGGCTGAGGCAGGATGATCACAGGGAGTTTGAGGCCAGCCGGGGCTACGTAGCGAAACTTGGTCTCAAACCAAAACAAAAAGATTGTTGTTTTTGATGTTAAATCAAGTGTTATTTTTGCCTGTTAAATCTGTGCCTTTTTTTTTTTTTTAAGGTTTTTTGAGACAGGGTTTCGCTTTGTAGTTCAGGCTGGCCCCGAGCTCAGCCTCCAACTCACATCACAGCAATCCTCCTGCCTCTGCCTCCCAAGTGCTGGGATTACAGGCGTGAGCCACCACGCCCGGCACTGTGGTATGTGGTACTGCTTGCTACTGGGTGTGAGTCTCTACGCCCAGTATTGTATGTGGTTACCAGGGATCGAACCCGGGTCCTTGTGCTTGCAAGACAGGTGCCGAAACCACTGAGCTAAGTCCCCTGCCCAATCTGTGCCTTTTAAAAATAAATTGTGAAGTTAGTGGTTAGTGATCACTCAAGATCACTTTGGTTATAAAAATTTTTAGTGAATAGTTGATAATGCAGGAAAATTCATGCTAACTCAATGAAATTTAAAGGAGATTTTCAGATGTAGTGTAAATATTTCAGTTATCTCTGATAACTTCAACTGCTAGTCAAGTTTCTATTCAGATCCTGAAAAGCCAGCCTTAAGTAAACAAGGGACATCTTAGCTTGCATTCAAACATAGCAGCTTGCTTTGTCTTTTCTTGCCCTTTGCATCCCTGGGGCTGTGCACAACTAAGCATGGCTTCCCCCCCCCCCCCCCCCCGCCGTTCCCCAAGCTCTAACCTTGGGCCATCACTTGCTAAATTCTCACAAGTTAACTTTTACAAACTCTTTCCTCTCCCTGTTACCATGAGACTAGTAAATTAATCTAATCAGATGAATATGGATTGCACATGTACAAACATGGGTCTACATTTTTATGTAGTTGAATAAGACTTCATTTTAATACATTTTAAAGCTGTGTTGATATAAAAGGGTTGACTGCTACTGATAACACCCAGGTCTCATCTAGATGATGAAAATATGAATACTTTTCAAAAAGGGAAAATTATCGAGCTCCATTAACTCTGTATGATAAGAGTCGTATAACCATTTATGTTAGGAGGGGTGTTGTTAAATGTAAACAGTGTCTTACACATCTGATGTGATCCCTGGAATTTTTCTGTCTGTATGTATATCACAAGGCAGGATATAATGCTCTAAATTTGATAATAGCGAATTTCTCTGGGCCTGTGGTCAGTTCACAGCTTCTTCCATCAAACCAACACCTCCAGCCTCACTTCAGCTTCAGAAACTCGGCTGGGCCCGGGCCCTGCCTCCCCACGGGCGCTGATGGTGCCTTATCCTGTGTGGATTTCCCATGCATCTCACTCCTTTTTTTCTTTCAAGAAACCCGAGACTATCAACTCTCTCCTTTTCTTTCGTGCCTGTTTAAACTATTCCTATCACTGTCTGAGTCTCTTCTGGGATTCAGAACCAGGGATGTTGTACCGCTCAGCCCCACCCTCAGTCTTTTTCTGTGTGTTGCTAAGTTGCCCAGGTTACACCGGAGCACGTGAGTCTCTGCCTCAGCTCTGCCCATGGTGGCCGGTGGCCGGTGGCCGGGCCTGAGGCCTGCGCCAGACACCTGGCTTCCCTGCACCCCCTGCATTAGGGCTCTGACAGCCGCTCCCTCATCCCAGTGTTGTCCTCCACGCCGGTGTCTTACTCACATACTTCACCTGGCCTAGGTTCACTGTATTTCTTTTAGTTTTTTGAGGTAGGGTCTCGCTTTGTAGTGCAGGCTGGCCCTGGACCCACTGTGTAGCCCAGATGAGCCTGGAACTCACAGCAGTCCTCCTGCCTCTGCCTCCCCAGTGCTGGGATTACAGCCATGAGCCACCGCACCAGGCACTGTGGTGTGTGGTACCAGGGATCAAACTCAGGACCTTGCGCTTGCTTGCCAGGCAGACGCCGGCACCACCGAGCTAAATCCCTGCCTGCCTCAGCTCACTCTTAATTCACTGTGTGTGGCTCTCTCACCACAACCAGGACAGCTTTCTCAGTGTCACCAGCATTTTCCAGCAAAAACCAAATACGGTCTGTCTTATCTCTCTGGACGTGGCAATTCTCACCCTGACACACCAATCCTGTTACAACACCTGGAGGTTCATGACCCTCCTTTCTTGCTTTGTCTCTTAACAAAATGGTATAGTGGCTCCGTACCTGTGTGTGCATCACAGATGTCTCTCCCTAGCTGCAGACGTTTGTATCAGACTGCCAGTGGGACTTGTCTGGGAATTACGCACACTGAGCATGCGCAGGAGGCTGGAGGCGGCCCTTCCCCACCCTCCTCTCCCTTCCTCTCTCTAACTCCTAGTAATGGAAGCACCTTCCACCCGGGGCCTGGAGGGCATCTCGACCCTTTGCTCCCTTGCTCTGCTCCTCTTTTTTTCAGACATGCGGCCTTTGCCCTTTGGCCCGTTTGAGTAAGCCTCGGATTGGCGCACAGTGGCTCCTAATGCCCGCCAGTCTTGGTCCAAGCTGCTGGTCTCCACCTGACTGATGGCCGCCCTGTGCTCTCCTGTTCTCTGTACTAGAGCTGAAGTAGTCGTTTGTGTTGTTTTTTGGAACCAAACTACATGTGATTGCTTTGAGGATAAAGTGATCTCAGGGCATAAAGACTGTGTGGTTTTTATTGTTTTGAATTGAAATATTTCTAAAATGTGTGATATAAATGTAATGTGACTCTAAAGGCAGCATACTGAATATTATTTATCGTCATATATTCTTGTGATAGAGTACAGTCAGCTGTCCTTGGCCCTCACAAAGGCTGTGAAATATCAGTTTTTACCTATAACTGGAGACAGTTCATTGTCTTTTTTGACCTGTGAATCACCTGAGTTACCAGACTTCTGTTTTTCATTTTTAGTTAAACATACAACTTAAGATTTTAAGCTGTGTCTTTCCCTCTCTCTCTGTCCCTCTGTCTCTCCGTATCGCTCTGCCTCTCTATCTCTATCATCTTTTTTAGATGCATTCTTAGTGTGTTGCCTGCCAAGGTGGCCTTGGACTCCTGAGCTCAAGAATCCTCTTGCTCCGGCTGGGACCACTGGCGCACACCAGAATACATAACTTTTCCTTTCTGAGTTTCATTTTTAGTTCACTAAGATGTTGTGACAATATATATCACCACAGCGTGTATCACCAGGAAGTGTCATGCCACTGTTGCGATACTTCCCTTTTTGGCTGAGGATACAGCTTGGGGGTAGAGCTCTCCTAGTACGTACGAGGCCTGGGATTTAATTTCCTGCTTCTGTCAGGGCATGAACAAGTAGAGGTGACCATACCAAATCATTTTCTCAGCTTAGGTTTAGAGAGTTGGTAGTTTTTCAATGAAAACTGCTTCACCCTTCTAACAGTTAACGAGTCTGCATGAGCGATGTTAAGCACATATTATATACTGTGAGGAGGAGTCACATTGTCCTGCAGTTCCTTCCAAGGAGAACTTTCTAGAGCCTTTTGCCAGAGCTTCCTAAACTTTGTTTCTTTTGTGTATATAAATGAGAAAACAGTTTAGAGAGGGTACCCACGGCTTCACACCGTTCCTCAGATTTTCTCTCTCCCTCTCTCGCGTGCATTTCTGTGAAGGTGGGGTGCGCCGGGGTTGGGGTTCCCTCTTCTCACCAGGTTTGGGGGTTCCCTCTTCTCTCCAGGTTTGGGGTTCCCTCTTCTCTCCAGGTTTGGGGTTCCCTCTTCTCTCCAGGTTGGGGGTTCCCTCTTCTCACCAGGTTTGGGGTCCCCTCTTCTCTCCAGGTTGGGGGGTTCCCTCTTCTCACTAGGTTTGGGGTTCCCTCTTCTCTCCAGGTTGGGGGTTCCCTCTTCTCACCAGGTTTGGGGTTCCCTCTTCTCTCCAGGTTTGGGGGGATTCCCTCTTCTCACCAGGTTTGGGGGTTCCCTTTTCTCTCCAGGTTGGGGGTTCCCTCTTCTCTCCAGGTTTGGGGTTCCCTCTTCTCTCCAGGTTTGAGGGTTCCCTCTTACCAATGTTGGGGGTTCCCTCTTCTCAGCAGGTTTGGGGGTTCCAGAGGCAGGAGGATTGCTGAGTTCGAGGCTGATTTTAGGACCTGCCTAAACTACAAAGAGAGACCCTGTCTCAAAAACTAAAAAAACTAAAAAAAAAAGTTTATTCATCTCCCATCAGATAAAAGGATGGAAAGTTCATTCTTCCCTAGAATTTATGGCATTTCAGAATGAATAATGGGGCATTTGCAGATTGGTGTACTTGGGAAAGGCAGGTGCTGGCGGTTGACTGTGCCATACGACCTGTGTCTTAGGGGCTCTGCTAGCCGGGTCTTTTCCCTCTGTTTCTTCTGCATTTGTATTGTCGTTACTGTTCTCAGATTCAGCAGAAGTGAGACTGACGGGAATCATCTCATTCACGTGCACGGGGCTGTGTCATTCATGTGAGAGTGTCTTCCCCTGAGTGTCGGTTCCAGTGAGGAAGCTGAGAGTGAAGCAGGCGTCTCCCGACGTCGGGCTCACCGTGCACGCACACTCTGGGATGTTGAGTCCTCCAAGAGGGATGAGACACAGAGTAAAAAAGCCCATTAACCCTCTGTCCCCACTCTCCTCCTCCTCCAAGGGAAGCGTGACCCTCCGTTACCTGATACAGGACTAGCGCAAGCACTTTTTCTCTGGTGATTCACTATTGCAAGAGCTTCCTTTCCCCTTCCAGTCCGTCAGACTCATTCTTGACTGAGAACTACGAACACAACACTTCCCTCATTGTTTATTTGTTTGTTGTTTTGTTCTGGGATTGAACTCGGGTCTTTGTGCTTCCGAGGCAGGCGCGGTACCACCTGAGCTAACTCCCCCAGCCACGTCCCACATCGTTGTCCTCGAGCACCATCCTCACATCTGCCTCAGGTCCTTATTCTTGAGACAGGGTCTTGGTATGTAGTCAGGCTGACCCTGAACTCACTGTGTAGCTCAGACGGGCCTCGAACTCATGGCTGTCCTGTTTCAGCCTTTAGTTCGTCCTCTTCGCATGCCTGACTACGTGAGTGAGGGGAGCTCCTTCACAGCCCCGCTTGTCTACTCTGAAACCCCCGTGGAGGCAGCAGCCCGGGCTTGCAGACCTCTGCCCTGGACAGGGGAGGCTGCTGCAGGCGCGAAGACGCCATGGACAGGGGCTGCAGGGACAGGTGGGGCCCGCGAGGCGGAGACGTGCGCTGCGGTCAGAGGCAAGTCCTGGCGGACACGGCGCTGATCTAAAGGGACTAGCAGCTCCACTCTTTTCAAAATGATCACAGAGCATGATTATTAGAAGAAATTTAGCAATTTTAATTTTTGCAAAACTGTAAGATATCTTAAAACCTTCCTTATAGCTTCATCTTTTTATTGTTGGTGAAAAGAAGCTTCCTCTTAAACAAGTATTTATCAGTGGACTTCTTTATTCATTTTTTTTGTGCGTGTTTACACACGATAACTGTAGTTACCCTACGGTTTCCTGGCATCCTTCCTAATGGAGCCTGCAGTGTCTTTAATCATCTACTACTTTGTGACAAAATGCCGTTAAACCGCAGATTTTTATCTGCACAAGAAAAATATTAAGCCCACTGAGATACATGTCAACCTTTTTCAGTTTTTTTGTTTAGAGAGGTCACACTGAGTTGTACAGGTTATAATCCTTTTTTTTGGTACCAGGGATCAAACTCGGGACCTTGCTCTTTTTTTTTTTTTTTTTTTTTTTTGAGACAGGGTCTTGCTTTGTGGTTTAGGCTGGCCCTGAGCTCAGCCTCCAACTCACATCACAGCAGTCCTCCTGCCTCTATCTCTCCAGTGCTGGAATTACAGGCATGAGTCACCATGCCCGGCACTGTGGTCTGTGGTACTAGTTGCTGCTAGGCGTAAGTCTCCACACCCAGTATGGTATGTGGTTACTGGGGAATCGAACCCAGGTCCCTGCGCTTACAAGACAGGTGCCGGAACCATGGAGCTAAATCTCTGGCCCCAGTCCTTGCTCTTTTGAGGCAGGTGCGGTGCCACTAAGCTACATTGCTGGCTGTGGTCTAATCGAATTGATGATCCTCCTGCCTCAGCTTCCTGAGTAGTTGGGCTTCTAGGCACAGGCCACCACTCTCAGCTAAAAATACCTTCTTATTCATTAAGAATTTATTCAATGTTTGTTGCAGCCTGAATGTTTGCTTATTCTGGGATTGATAGGTTGACTCTGTTGCAGTTGAAAGGTTGATACAGTTTGTTGTTGGAAGCAGCTTTTGCACCTACTTACAGAAGTGCTTCCGCATGTCTGGGACACAGCATTTTACTGAACTCTGTATGGTCATAAGTACCTGAAGGAGGTTTTTGTGTGTGTACAGAGCACAGCAGAGGAGCAGCCGGTCCAGTGTAGTTGTTTTGTTTGGTTTTGTGCAGCAGCAGTCCTGTGGGGAGTGATGCTTGGGTTGTGCAACTGTTGGAGCTCGCTCGCTCTTTCTCTCTGTCTGTCTGTCTCTCTCTCTCTCTCTATCCCCAACCAGATTCACTGGTGGTTAAAAAACCTTGTAAAAGCAAGATTTTAAAATTCAAGTGGTGAAAAAAAACCCATTTCTTGATTTCAGATATAAGTGATCCCTTTTAACAGGAGAGGGATTACTAATTTTATAAACTGCTGATTTTTGAGGCTTAGCAGAACAGTTCCTCTATAATTAATACCACTGCAAATACTTAAGCTATAAATCATTCTAAATAAAAATCCTAAGAGAAAAAGAAAAAAGAATGTCAAGAATATCTAAAAGATTTTACTCCCTTTCTTTGATTGCCCCTGGTATTTTATTATATATTTTAATTGACTATGTGTTTATTGATCCTAGTTGTATTATTAGCTATTAAATTCTTAAAGGATAACATAATTTTAAAGTGCCTGTTGCCCTCTGGACACTGAACAATCAATATTTATTGCCTGGAAATGGACTTTCCTTTCAATATAGTTTGGAAAGATGAAAATCTGAATTCTTACAACACAAAAAGGCAGTGCTCTTATATTAAGCTATGATTGGTTATGCGGAAGAAACTTCAGTGTTTTGTTTCTCCATACTGCTACTGAACTTTAAAGTTTTTCCAAATACTAGTTTGTAGGTGCTCTTCCAGAAAAAGAGAATATTTTATTAAAACCTATGATCCATTGTGTCTAGCAAGAACCAAGAGCTCAGTGTTATAGGAAGAGCTTGTTAAGTTTATATAGTTAATAAAGGTAATGCTTAAAGTCATGATTTTAGGAAAAGTTGTTTCTCTTCTTTCTTTTTTCTGTCCTGTGAGACAGGATCTCATTATGCACTCACTTTGGGCTGGCCTTGAACTCATTGTGTAGCTCAGGCTGGCCTTGAACTCACAGAAATCTTCCTGTCTCTGCCTCCTGAGTGTTGAGATTGCTGGCATGTAAAAGTTATTTCTCACAAAAATATTTGCCTTAATCACATACACACTCCAATTAGTAATTATGTGTTTTCCCTAGGAAACGGTTCTTCTTGTTTTTTTCAGTAGTTGCAAAATTACTCTACGTTGGGCACCCAGGAAAGGCAAATGAGGAGAGTGGGGTAGTGGAACAAAATTGGCTAATAAGGTACGGGGTTTACTTGATTGCACGGAAAATTTCTGTAAAACATTGTGCCATCCAAGCAAAAACCCTTCACCACTGTGACTTTATGATCCTGGATTTATATTCATTCAGGAATATTATTTTCACATAATACATTTGTCAGTATTGTGCTTATCTCCCACCACATTCCTTTGCACCACATTGTATTTTTATGGTTAAAAAAAATAAATGAAACAAAGCTCAACACTGTCCCTCATTCCTGACCTTCGTCCTTGTGGACCTGAAAGCCGCATGGGAATGGGATGAGGGTGGACGCTGCGTGTCTTCGTAGCTACATCAGATCAGCTGGGTCGCAGTGGGACTTGAACTGCAGGGTGCAAGTGGCTGTGCAGTACCGGCCGGGCACGTGCAGAGTGGGTCTGCAGGGTCAGACCCAGAATCCGAAAAGAGGGGAGAGTGACTGTCAGACATCTGGAGCTGTGTGACTGAGAAAATCCAGGCCTCCCGGCTTCAGTAAAATGTGAACCACTTACGTTAGTTTTGGGTTTTTTGGTTTTTTTTATGGTGCTGGGGATTGAACTCGGGCCCTTGTGCTTTTAAGGTAGGTGCAGTACCACTTGAGCTAAATCCTTTATGTCAGGTGTGCAGACGTGAAGCCTGCGCTGTGTCTCCCTGGCCACCTCACTCTATTTCCATTTATTTTTTCTTTGCAGCCTGAGGAAGAACTTGATCCTGAAGAGAGGGACAACTTCCTCCAACAGCTTTATAAGTTTATGGAAGACAGAGGTATTTCAAGCTTATTTTAAAATAATTATTTCTTCTGTGCAGTCTAGATGAGTGCATTCTTGTTAGTATTATGAGTGTATTGTGTTTCATTTAAAGACTAAGGGTCGTCTGATAGTTCATGTCTGTGTGAAGTATAGCTCTACATGAGAGCAGTTTTGGTGTAATTAAACTTAGGGACTTGTAAAACAGAAAGTATATATTCAGGAGTAGAAAATAGCCCGTTACAGTGTTCATCTGATATACCCTAATTACTAAATATTTATGGCAAGTAAACTAGCCCAGTCCTTGATCTCACCTGTTAAACATAATAGAAGATCAATCTTTTTCTAAAATAAAATTTCTGTAGAGGTAGAAGAAATACAACTCTTACAAATCATCAGACTCCATGACATTCATTAGTCCGAGAAAATCTTCAGATAAATTGGCTGTCTAAAATTCTGTAGCTGTCAGAATCCTTCAGATTACTGCCAGCAGCTGTAGCATGTATGTTAAGACAGTGACAGTGGGGGCCGGGGAGTTAGCTCAGTGGTTCCAGCGCCTGTCTTGCAAGCGCAAGGGCCCGGGTTCGATCCCCCGGTTAACCACATACCATACTGGGTGTGGAGATTCACACCAGCAGCAACCAGTACCCCATACCACAGTGCCAGGCGTGGTGGCTCACGCCTGTAATCCCAGCACTCGGGAGGCAGAGGCAGAAGGATTGCTGTGATGTGAGTTGGAGGCTGAGCTCAGGGCCAGCCTGAACTACAAAGTGAGACCCTGTCTCAAACAAACAAACAAACAAACAAAACAGTGACAGTGAACCCCACTGTAAAACTTAGAATTCTATATCTGCAACTTCCCATGGGGTTGGTTTGGGCCTAAGTGAACCGGCAGCATTCCCTTTGGTTAGTTTTACCGACTTTCTTGGCAGACAGACGACGTTATTAGTGGTAGAAATTCAACACCCAGACACCCGCACACACAAAGCTGCATGATGAATACAGAGAGTATTTATATTACTTTGCATCATTACATGTTCTTCAGATATGTACTTTCAATTAATGAAATTTGGGGGATTTGATAGCTTTGGGGAAGTTGATAGCTTTCTTTTGAGATTTGTGTTTTCCATATGAGTAAATATTTTATTTTTACCCTCTGGTATTAAAAGGTACTCCAATCAACAAACCACCTGTTTTGGGCTATAAAGATCTCAATCTCTTCAAACTTTTTAGACTGGTTTACCATCAGGGTGGATGTGACAATGTAAGTGTGACATTGCTCTTTGAAAAATGTATGTGCTGAGCAGTGAACCTGCTCCTTTACTATTGTGTTGTTGTATGCATCTTAATGAAAAATGCATTTTGTTAAAGAAAGTGTTACTGTAGAGATTTTCCCCTTTGCAAATATTAACAAACAGAAACTTAATTTTTCCAGATTGATAGTGGTGCTGTATGGAAGCAAATTTATATGGACCTTGGCATTCCAATTTTGAATTCAGCTGCTTCCTACAATGTAAAAACTGCTTATAGAAAGTAAGTAATATAATTTTACTGAAGAACACAAACTTGCAGGAAATATTTTCCTTTTGGTTTGCAGAAGTTAAACAAATATGTTGGTCACCTTTTCCATTGCTGGGACAAATAGCTGATACAAACAGCAAGGAGGAAAAGAGGTCTGTTCTGCCTCGTGGTTTCCGAGGTTTCAGTCCATGGTAGGCTGGATCCAAGCAGGAAACATCAGGGTGGAAGGATGTGGCGGAGGAGAACTGCTGACCTCACGGAACCCGGGAACCAGAGAGGAGGGGTCCAGGGACCAGATGTAGTTGCCATAGTCACGCCACCATGACCCGCTTCCTCCAGCCAGGCTGCACCTCCCCATGGCCCGTTTAGCTGCAGGGCAGCCCACCGAGGCGATGAGGCTAGAAGAGGCTGGAAATTGAAAGTTATTTTCAAGCATCTAGTCTACTTTCCTCCACTTCTCATGTGATAGTGTCTTTCTTTCCAAAGTCAGGATTCAGAGATGACTTAACAACATGCAATGAAAATTACATAGCATCAAGCAGTGTATTTGGGGGCAAGAAATTTTCACGTCAAATCTGTGATAGCTATGTTCCGTTATTAAGAGCTCAGGTTTCTCAGCATTTTCATTTGATTGGTGTCTATTTACAAGTCTATCAAGACACGCAGAGCTCAGTGATGTTGGAAAAGCGCTTTTAGAAAAGTGACCCAAAGTCTTACCTTCTTGAGCTCAATATTATGTTACTGCATGTGCAGTAACATAATACTCAAGGGAAGTGCAAAGACCAAGCCTTGCTAACATGAAGTGTCATTGCATAGGTATCTCTATGGTTTTGAAGAGTACTGCCGCTCTGCAAACATTCAGTTCCGAACCATTCACCACCATGAACCAAAAGTAAAAGTGGAAAAAAAGGACTTAAACGAATCAATGGAAGAGGCTCTAAAATTAGATCCAGAAATGCCTTTAGTGGAAGTAAAGAATGAACTGGAGGAGAATACAGACTCAAACAGTGAGAGCGAAAGAGATGAGATTGAATTAAAGTCTCCAAGGGTAAGTGTTGGGAGTAGTTTTACTTGGTTTATTTGTGTGCCGGGGGGGGGGGGGGGTGCGTGTGTGTGTGTGACCCAGGACTTCACACTCAGCTAAGCTGTGCTTCCCCTTGAGACCCCAGCTGGACTTAAACTTGGATTCGTTCTGCTTCAGCCTCCCCGAGAGCTGGAATCACAGGGTTACAGGCCAGCACCACAGTGCCTCGTTCGTGGGCTATTGTTTTCATTGATCCCAGGCACCTAGAGTCCTATGTCTAGCACAAAACAAGTACTTGGCAGAAGTTGTAGGGTGAGAGAGTGCCCCCTAGTGGTGTCTTCTTCCTTCTGGTTTCATAGCACAGTGGGCCACTAGGGTCACTGGCATGCTAGCTTTGTCTCTCAGCTCTCTCCCTTCCACTGACATGTAAGATCTATGAAAACATTGGCCACCATTCCTCACAGTGGCCAGTGACGGCCTCACTGCACTGACCACCGAAGTTCGTTCCAGTAAGATAAGTTTAGGGACAGAGGTGAAGCTGCCTTCTGTCCTAGTCCACAGCCGTTTTATTTTTTGAGACAGGGTCTTGCTTTATAGATCAGGCTGGCCTTGAACTCACTGTGTAGCCCAGGCCAGCCTTGAACTCACAGCGATCCGCCTGCCTCTGCCTCCCAGGTGCTGCTGAGATTACAGACATGTGCCACCACACCCGGCACTGTGGGGTGTGGTACTGACTGCCGGTGGACATAAGTCACCATGCACAGCATTGTTTTATGTGGTTACCAAGGGTCAAACTAGGGCCCTTGCACTTGGAGGGCAGGCGCTGGAACCACTGAGCTAAATCCCCAGCCTCCATGAACCATTTCGCATGGCTGTCCTGATGGGCATCTTGCAAGTAGAATCTAGCAAATTTCATGATGTTTCCAGTCTGATGTTTCTGGTTTTTTTCTTTCAACTTTAGTTTTATTTCTTGACTTTTGGGGGCCAGCGATTTAGCTCAGTGGTGCCGCCGCCTTACTTGCAAGCAGAAAGTCATGATTTCGATCCTCATTACCACAAAAAAAAAAAAAGAGTTAAATTGTGATAAAATACACAGAACGTATGGGTTAACATGTCAGCCACTTGAAGGGCCAGTTCCTGCTGTGGAGCGTCACGCAGCTGCCACCCCTCCCAGCACCAGCTCCCAGAACCAGCCTCACGTTGCGAAACTGAACTCCTCTACCTTTCAAATAGCAGCGCATAACAGCCACTGCCTTGCTGCCCACACCCGTGAGGGCGACACTCTGGACACATAAACCGGGTGGCCGGGTGTCATTCCTTCACTCAGTGTGTCCTCAGGCTCCGTCCATGCGGGGCACGTAGCGAGAGTCCCTCCTTTCTTGTTTCCCCTGAAGACCTTTCCTGTCCCGTGTTACACGTCTGCAGTGTACCGTCTGGTATGAATGAAACAGATTTATCTTCGCTAAGGTTGTCTGTAGTTTTTTACTCCTGTGGAGAGTGCTGCAGAGCACACACGTGTAAAAATGGCCTCTTCATTTATCTGAATGTAGAAGCCAGGCTTTTGAGAGTAGAGTTTCTGGGGCAGAAGTACACAGACCTCAATTTGGATGAGTAACTATTGTTTCCATCCATTACCTGACGCAGGTACTGGGTGTGGTCTGGGTGTGAGGACGGCAGCTGCGTGACGCTCCACAGCAGGAACTGGCCCTTCAAGTGGCTGACATGACACAGAATGGAGCTTGGCAGCTTGGGTTCTGAAGCTTTGGAGAAGAAATACATTTGATTTTTTGCCTTTGAAGTCGGAATAGCATGTAGGAAGTAGAGAAAAGTTGGCTTTTGATTGTGATCTTGTTGCCCCCTGTGTGTTCAGCACTCTTACACTTTCTGTGTTCCCTTGTACAGGGATACACTTGAACAGGGAACGGAGACAGTACTTCAGGCGTTCCCAGCTGCGGGCAGCGGCTGGTCAGAGGCCGCCCGCGCTCCGACTTGCTCCCACCAGCCGTGCCCCCGGCACATCCTCGGCTGTGTTTGTTCCCTGCTGTGCTAATGTATGGCCAGTCACACGCTGGAAAGTTTATGTTAATAAACTGTCAAATTAAGCATCACTGAGCTTTTGAAGAATCCAAAACTTAGGGAATAGATCTCTCTGTTGCTGTTAAACTTATCATTAGCATTAAAGGAATTTATTTGTAATTTGTATTGCAATCAAGAAATATTAAAAATAGAATCACCAGTAATGAACAAAGAAAACTAACGGGTGGATTGTTGGATGAACTGATTTGCTGTATCCTTAGCCCCAGGAAAAAAATTTAATACACTCTGTAGCAAAGGATCATGGTAGATTTGGAAATAGTAAATGATAGATAGAGCCAGGGATTTATTTAGCTCAGTGGCGCTGTGCGTTCTTGGCAAGCACAAGATCCTGAGTTCAATTTCTGGTACAGGAAAAATACTCTTTGTTTGCTGGGTGTCAGGGCACACAACTGTAATCCAAGCACTCAGGAAGCTGAGGCAGAAGGATCACTGTGAGTTTGAGGCCTGCCTGAACTACATGCTAAGACCCTGTCTCAAAACAAACTCAAAAAAGGCCAATTAATGATGGAGATACTCTCATAAAACAGAATAGAAAAGCACATGTGAATTCCTTGGCTTTCAAGGTCTTCTCTCAAGCCAGAGACCAGACTGGACGTTGTGGTAAAGGTTGAAAAGAAACATGTTGTTCTGTTTCCCTCCATGGGTAGAAATGACTTTTCAAGTGTTTATCTCCTCTACTAGGGAAGAAGGAGAATTGCTCGAGATGCAAATTCAATTAAAAAGGAAATTGAAGAAGAAAAAACAGAAGACAAACTAAAAGATAATGATTCAGAAAATAAGGATGTAGATGATGACTATGAAACTGCAGAGAAAGAAGAAAACGGGCTAGTACTGGGGAGGAAAAACACACCAAAGCCAAAAGAGAAGAAAGTCAGAAGGCAGGAGGGCTCGGACCGAGACTCCGAGGGAGAGGAGAAGAGCCGCGAGAGGTACATTGTCTTTGGCTTGTTCTCCAGAAGCCCCTGTCCTGGGCGCGACAGTGCTTCGTCCTGCTAGAGGTTCAGGGTTGAGGGAACATTTTCTTATTGGGACTTCCGTTCCTTTGTCTAATGAAGGTGAGACACATTGTGAAGATGATGTGTATTGCCTTCCGGAATTGGAGAATACCCTGGTCGCACCATTTTAATAGCACTTGTGCCCTAAACAGTGGCCTCAAAGAAGGCTGCGCCACCCAGTCAAAAGAAAGGTTCTGCAGTTGACAGCAGGGAAGGGAGCTGGAGAAAGATGGAGGAAGTGGACAAGAGGAAACAGCGACAGCAAAAATTCCATTTTAAAAAAGGTACAATGTGGGAAAGCTAACAGACACGGGTGCACAGTACTGGCCGATGTTTCTGTGTGTTAGCTTTGTCTCAGACAGTTTTCCTGTTCAAGTTACTGTGTTAGAGTAAGTGGCATGCACCCCTGATCGAGTTTGGAAGGTACATACCAGCCCCACATCTCACCAGTAAAGTTCAGGCCCTTAACGTCCCTCCTGTTTGCTGTTTTTCCACATGGTAGACATGTGTGGACGGAATTGACTTACACGTAGTTGAAGGTTAGGCAGTCCGGCAAGGTCAAGGTCATGTCCGGCCCTGCTTGCAGGTGGCCATGGTGTAAGTGTTGACAGTGGATTTACTGATTTGTAGATAATACTAAAAGTGAAATATTAAATGAAGAAAAACAGTATCACATCCTTACTTGAAAATACAAGCTCTCCTCCATAGTCACTTTCGCATTTCATTATGTGTGGCTAAATCGTCTGGAATTTGGATTGTGACGCTGCATCTGGGAAAGGTGTCCTGCTGAACTAGTGATAGACGGCATCTGAAACCTAACTGTGGAGAGACATGTATTTATCAAAACAGGGATCATTGGCAAACAAGAGAGGTGGTTAGATTCAGGGCCAGCAGGTATAGGAGCCACTGTGGTAACGTGGAATACTTTAATAATGATGGAGGTGGAAGTGTGGAGTGTAATTAGGGTGAAGGGAAGTGGGGAGGTCATAATGGGAGTTGAGCATTAAACAAAACGGATCTGTGCTTATGAATAACACACGTCCTGTACGGGACTTTGTAAGTGCTGTACCGAAGTAACAGAGGTAAACTGGAGAGAAAGTCAGAGTGTGAAGAGGGATAGTTTTATTGAATAAAAACTGAGTCGACAGACGGCCACTGTAGTCTCTTCTTACTCCATGGGGGGAGTCACAGAGATAGGAGACTCTGCTGAGATCTCTGCGGTTCTTGGAAGGTCTCCTGGGAGAGAATACATTCCCACTGTGAATAGGCTGCCAAAGCTTGAGATGTGTCCTCTAAGGGCCTCCGAAATAATGTCCTGTATTTGTTGTAGAGCACAATACCTCTTCTAAAGTTTTGAGGCTGAGACGGGAGAATCTCAGGTTTGAGCACAGCCTTGGCAACTTACCCAGACTCCCTCTCAAAATCTAAACTTTGAAGAAAAGGGACGGGAATGTCACTCCTTGAGAAGGCCGTGGGTCAAGCCGTCAGTACCATGCAGAAACCAACCAGCCAACTTCTTGTACTACTTGGGTGGTTTTTGATGCATTTCGCACCGGAGGACACCCAGGACTAAGAGAATTCCTCCCGTCCCCGCTGGGAATTGAACCCAGGGCCTGGGTCTGCTTAGGCAGGCATCTCCTACCTGGAGAATGTTTGATGGTAAAAATGTGAACAATAATGTTGACTTCCCCATCGGAATCTCCTTTATGTATGGTTATCAAATCAAAGAAGATCTGATGGGAAGAGAATAAAAACAGAGAAATCTACCAAGAGTATGTCAGGTCTTGTTCTCCTGGTGCTGCTCAGCGCCCTCCTATGGAAACAGATTGTTTCTCTGTGAGCGTAGGCGAAGCCTCGAAAACATAAACTAGTCAAAGACAACAATGACTAAGTCAGACGGCCCTTGTCCATTATTTTGGACTAAAGGAACCAGGCTTACAAAGGGCTCCTCTAGGATGGGCAGAAAGTAACAAGAAAGGAGACTGAAGCTCATCTCATTGTAGGAAATTACAAAATACTTGTGCATCACTTTCACACATCAAGTGGCTCTTTAGGATCTACCCAAAGACTTTGGAGCGTATTGTTCCATTTTATTGTATCAAAAGTGACTTGTTTGGCTCTGTGTCATCATTCACTGTGGTTATCGACTGCCCTTTGAGAACTTGGATTTGCTTTTGGTACAGTGCATAATCAGTTCCAGAGTGACCCATAGAAATCTTCTCCTTCTCCTCCTCCTTCTCCTCCTCCACTGACACGTTATCAAGGTGATGCTTAGGCTGTGAATTTTCTGCACTGTGGGTTCTCTGTAGCGTATGTCGTGTTGTTCTCTATGCATTGATCAGTGGTGTCATCGATGTTGTAACTCACTGCAGGGAAGACACCGAGAGCAAGTGCGACTCTGAAGGGGAAGAAGATGAGGAGGACACAGAACCCTGTCTGACAGGAGCCAAAGTGAAAGTGAAGTACGGTCGAGGGAAAACTCAGAAAATCTACGAGGCCAGCATTAAAAGCACTGAGACTGATGATGGAGAAGTTCTGTACTTGGTGCATTATTATGGGTGGAATGTCAGGTAAGCAAGGGGCTATTTCCTTAGTCCTGAGACGGAAAGATCAGGCCAGTGGCATGGAGATCTGGAGAGTGTGTGTGTGTGTGTGTGTGTGTGTGTGTTCTGTGTGTATTTTGTGCATGTGTGCGCACGCATTGTTCTCTGTGTGTGTGTGTTCTGTGTGTATTTTGTGCATGTGTGCGCACGCATTGTTCTCTGTGTGTGTGTGTTCTGTGCATGTGTGTTTATGTGCAGATGTGTGTTCTGTGCGTGTATGTTTTTGCAGTTGGGAGTGTGTGTGTTCTATGCACCCGTGTGTATGTGCAGATGGGTGTATGTGTGCGCATGCGCATGTTCTGTGCATGTGTGTGTTTGGTGTGTGTGTATTCTGTGCTTTGACATCTGCCTGCTTCTCATGCTGTACCAGCTTCCAGGGACTGTTGTGTAAGGAGCTAGCTTATTACTTGTCCTTGGTGAGGGTGATCCAGGAACTTGGGGTCCTGGGCTCCCAGTATGAGATGCTCGGTGCAGACATGCAGGGACCGATATCCAGGGTCCTGTGCAGCTCAGGCAGCGAGTGATCCGGTTGTCAGACCTGCAGCACTCAGCTAGGCAGACTTTGTGTCATTCCTGAAATAAAGCTGTGCAAGCATTTTAATAATCCTCATTTGCTTAATTAGTAAAGAAGCGTGTTGGGCAAGACGTCACTGTGATCTTCTGTTCAGAGACTCAGGCTGGTTGATAGAAATGAGGCTTTGCTCTGATCCTGGGCGTTATCAGGAAGCTGGGCTAATTTTATAATGAGTTTTTGTAATGACTCTTACCGGAAAGAGGGGAAAAGCCTACATCAAGGTTAACACTATAACTAGTGAAGAAGTGGCAGTGACTCATGAAGGGAGAAAAGAGCGTTTAGTCATTTTGGTGGCTTGGACATCATTCCTGTGTTTTCTTTCCTAAGTTCAGACATGGTTAGGGATTTTTTTCTTTTTTTGGCAGCGCTGTGAGCGAGCCCAGGGTTATTCTACCATTGAGTTTTACCCTTAAGCCCTATTTCCATTCTTTCAAAAAAATTTTTTTGCTGTTTTTTTTGTTGTTGTTGTTGTTGCTGTTGTTTTTCTTTTTTTGCACAGGGTTTTGCTGTGTAATTCAGACTAGCCTTGAACTCCACATGTAGCCCAGGCTGACCTTGAACTCACTGTAGCCATTACCTCCCACAGGCCTGCCATTACCGCCACACCTGCCTTTAAAAAAAAAAAATAACTAAAATTCAGGCCTGGGATTTAACTCAGTGGTTCCAGCACCTGTCTTGCAAGCACCAGGGCCTGGGTTTGATTCCCTGGTAACCATATACAATACTGGGTGTGGAGACTCACACCCAGCAGCAATCAGTACCACATACCACAGTGCTGGGCATGGTGGCTCACGCCTGTAATCCCAGTACTCGGGAGGCAGAGGCAGGAGGATTGCTGTGATGTGAGTTTGAGGCTGAGCTCAGGGCCAGCCTGAACTACAAAGCGAGACCCTGTCTCAAAAAAACAAAAACAAAATTAAAAAAAACCCATCATAGGCACAGGCACAGAGTAGACGTACCTGCTGTTATTGATGTTCTGTGAAATTGAAGAGCTCACAGCAACACAAATGCCCAAAAGCATCTTACTTTGTCATTGCTGGGACAAAATACCCGACACCTACAAGGAAAGGCAGGAGAGATTTCGATCCCTAATCAGCCTGCTCCTGGCAAGGCAGAGAGGACACAGAGAGATCAAGGGGGAAAGAGGGAGACAGACCCTCCCAGGCTACGCCCCCAGTGACCATCTCCTCCAGTGAGCCTTCACCTCCCATGTCACACTTAGTACCTCCTAAAGCTCTGTGAGTGCATGAGGCTTTGGGTACATCTCCATATAAACCATAAGCCATGGCTAGTGTCAGATCAACTCCTGAAAGTCGGAGACTACTTTTCTTTCCCCTTTAGAGAAACACATATGTTGAAATCTACCCATATTGCTCCAGGGTTTCTCCACAGATGAGATAGATGGACTTTCCCTGTCTCAATCCCCTTATCACTGAAGTGAGGGAGATAAAGTGCCTGTTAAAAGGAAAGCTGGAAAATAACAGTACTGCTATATGAACTTGTAAAGAGCTAAGTAGAGGGCCGAGGAGTTAGCTCAGTGGTTCCGGCGCCTGTCTTGCAAGCGCAAGGACCCGGGTTCAATCCCCAGTAACCACATACCATACTGGGCGTGGAGACTCACCCCAGCAGCAACCAGTACCACATACCACAGTGCCGGGCGTGGTGGCTCACGCCTGTAATCCCAGCACTCGGGAGGCAGAGGCAGGAAGATTGCTGTGATGTGAGTTGGAGGCTGAGCTCAGGGCCAGCCTGAACCACAAAGCGAGACCCTGTCTCAAAAAACCTAAAAAAAAAAAAAAAGAGCTAAGCAGAGTGGGATTTTTTGTTGTTGCTGGTTTGTTTGTTTTAATTTGCCATCATTTTCGAGGATAAGGACTAGGACTGGGGATTTAGCTCGGAGGCCCTGCACCTGCCTCAAGAGCACAAAGTATAGAGTTAGAAAGAGCTTCAGCGTTGAGACAGAGGGAATGGCCTTAATGAACGGAACACCTGTCTTTAAAGTTTCTGTTGACCACGTGTCGTTGAATTCGGGGAGGAAGGACGGCTCAGCGGTCCTGGCTCGTTCTTCTGCAGGGGCGCGCTCCAGCTGCCTCCTCCTCTCAGACTGTGCCCACTCCTCCTAGCCTGTGTGTGTCTTCATTCTGCTTTCCAGGATTTTTCTGTTTCCGTCCTTGTTTGTCTTTTTACTGTTTTCATGGCCCTAACGCGTAGTCGTTTGATTAGCTGCTCAGGTGCTTGTGTTCTTCCTCACCTGCTGGTTTCTCACATGGTTTCCTGTGTCCTTCCCTGTGCCCGAGAGCTGGCCTGGTTCTGGGCGCCTGTTGTCTGCTTTCCCAAGTGTGCAGCCAGATCTCTAAAATGCCAGTGCCGCTAGTGGGGAGGAAGTGCTGCGGCCGCTGTTGGCGCTCGCAGTGCTCTGTGATGTGCCCCGTGGACTGGGCCAGTGTGGTCTGGACGAAGTTACCCCATCAGCCCTGGGCCGGGAGCTTTAGGAAGTGACCTCGTTGCTGACCTGAGTCAGTATGCAGCTTTCCCCAGTGGACGAGGCTGTCCTTGATCTGCCGACCCGAGTCAGCGTGCAGCTTTCCCCAGTGGACGAGGCTGTCCTTGATCTTACTACGTGTTCGTTTTCATGAGACTGAGTTACGCGAGAGCCAGGCCCTGTTCTGCGTTCTCTCCGCACTTCCTCCAGCGCCTGGTGTGTGGGTCCTGCTAAATGCCAAATGGTGTCTCTTCCCAGGGGAAGTACAGATTCATACATCTGGCCAGTGCTTACAGCCATCCTGTTTCAAAAGCTTTTCATATTAAAAAAGGGAAAAAAGAACTTTAGATACTGAGTTAATCCAGCAGGAGATCATTTTCAAGCCTCAGGATAGATATTGTGACACCATCACAGCTGAAACTTGGGTGAATTGGAACCCTGTCCGTCCTTTGCACATTTCCATGGTGTCTGGTTGGTCACGTTGTCGTCTCACAGACACGTGAGTTTATCTGCATGAGCCGTTGCAAGGTGAAAACTGCCCGTAGTTTTATTGTTTAAATAGTCATAGTTTAGAGTTTGATTGAGTTTTACCAGTTCCAGTAAAACTACCTTCTATATGTAAGAAATGTGATGTAGAGCTGTGTGTGGCAGGGTCCACCTATAATTCCAGCGCTCCAGAGGCTGAGGCAGGAGGGTTGTGGAGAGTCAGAAGCCAGCCTGAGATGTATATGAGACCCAGTCTCAAAAAACTGAAAAGAGAAAAAGTGATTTATTTCTAGTATTTCTAGAAAGTTTAATTCCTTGTCTCAGTCCAGTAGTTTGGATGAGTAAGTTGAAATCCAAAAGTGACATCAGTCTTTTGGAAAAAGATATAAAGAAAATGAGTCTTCATTGGGCTAAACATAAATTTACATGATGAAAATCATGTATCTCTCAAAAGTTCAGAGCCTGAAAGTTGTGACGTAGTTCAGAACAAACTTTTTATTAGAAATACTAGAAAGCAAGAGTCCTCAGAAGTGGAGGATATATGAAGGATGTGATAAAATCTGGGACTGATCATATCAAATACGAATTTACCTGGTTTATCTTTGTAGTACTCTTTAGTAGAATAACTAGTGAAGTACAGAATCTGCCGAAAGTGTTAGATCTGGGGGAAAATGAAGTGTGGTTAGTTGTGCATCTACTGGAGTTAGTTACCCACACGGCCCTCCAAACCAGGGCATGGTCTTGCCTTCCCATGGAGGGCTCTCCCACATGTCGGTACAGCCGTGGCACAGGTCTCCTGGATGCCAGCCTTCTGACCTCTCTGCTGTTTTTGTCCAGTGAATGTATTTCAAACATGGTGTCACTGTGAGATGCTTCATCTTTGTTTTCAAGGTATGACGAGTGGGTGAAGGCCGACAGGATCATCTGGCCTTTGGACAAAGGCGGACCAAAGAAAAAACAAAAGAAGAAAGCTAAGGTATCCGTCTAGGTTCCTAGTCTTTGCTATGGGCATAAGAATCCCTCTGCTGGCATCTTTTCTTTCCGACGCTGTTTTCTGTTGGACCAGTGACAGGTCCCAGGGAGACTGAAGAGCAGGTTCCGGTGGCGTCCTGTGTGAAGTCTGTGCCCTTACGTGAGCCGTTACCCCATCAGAGCGGTATCAGTGTCACCGGCCCTGCATCGACGCGGGGTTCACTTACCCTGCGGCGGTGTGGACTGCCGGTACCGCCTGGCTGTGGGTGTGTCCTTCCGCCGGGGACAGCCGTGCCAGGGCCAGTTCCATCGCCCCAGCACCCTGTGCTTGGCCAGGTTGTCTCCTGGCCTCGCCCCAGACGTCGGGGTACCCCGCCTCTGATACATCACAGTGTCCTGTTTCCTCTTCACTGCGTTATACAGCCAGTCATGGGACACAGCTCTGCAGATTGCTTTCTTTCACTTAGAAATGTGCTTCATTGTTGTTGGGGGTTTTTATTTTTGTTTTGTAAATCTTACCTTTTCATTGTAATAATCCTCTCCATAAAATAGTTAGTCATTTTTACGAGACAAGGTCTCACTTTGTAGTTCAGGCTGGTCCTGAGCACACTATGTAGCCCAGGCGAGCCTAGAACTCATAGCAGTCCTCCTGCCTCTGCCTCCTGAGTGCTGGGATTACAGGTGTGAGCCACCACGCCTGGCACTCTGGTGTGGTTACCAGTGATCAAACTCGGAACCTTAGGCTTGTCAGGCAGAAGCCAGAACCACTGAGCTGAATCCTCGGCCAGTAGTTTCTCTTTTTCACTTAGGAGCTAATCAAGTAAAATTTTTAAATACAGTACCGTGTCACTTGATGGAGAGTTGATGACAGCAGCCCGTGTCCAGAGAGCCTTTTCTTTATAAGAGAAGGGTCAAGTCAGGCTGGTGGTGAAACAGGAGTGCTCATTCCTCGGTAGGGATGTTGGAACCTCCTCTCTGCTGCAGGGCACTGTCCCGAATTTGGTGACCTCGGGAACCACCAAGTTGAGTTTTGTTTTGTTTTGTTTGTTTTTTTAACTCAGGACCTTGTGCTTACCAGTGAGACATCAGAACCTTTGAGCTACATCTCTAGCCCTTCTTTTCTGGTTTAAGTTATAATTTTCCTGGGAGAAGCAGAATGTTTATTTTCCATAAGCCTGCCTGGTCTCACACATTTCTTTGTTGTTATCCAGAACAAAGAAGATAGCGAAAAGGACGAGAAGAGGGAGGAAGAAAGGCAGAGGACGAAGCGCGGGCGCCCCCCTCTGCGATCCAGCCTGGCCTCTGGGGTGCCCTTCGGCCTGAGGCCGGCGCCAGGGGAGGGGAAATCAGGTACCAGCCACCGCTCCCCTCTGCTCAACCTCGAGGGTCACCGAATACGTTAAAATCCAAAAATGTTCATATGCTCATGCATCATGTACCGGCGGAGGAGTGTGTGGGCTGAGTGCCCTCGCTGTGTGCCCCAGCAGGCCACCGTCATGCTGTGTGCAGTGCTTGCCAACCCAGAGTTCTCTGTGGCACCTGGTGTGCACCTGGCTGTGTGGGCAGCCTCAGTCTGTGCAGGTTTTCCTCTCATACCATTTACACTACAAAATTTAACTTGAAGCTAAAGCCCATTTTGCTGTATTTTTAAATTTAAAATTTAGGAATATTTTAGCTTCGGCATACCTTTTCCTGTAAATATCTTAAGAAAGATTCCGTTTTAATAGAGGGTACACTGCTACCCCCCGTGAACTGGGCTATGGCTGTGCTGTCCTTTGAAGCATGCAGCGGTATCTCCTGTACAATTAGAGCTCATCACCTAAAAACTGTCAGCAGAAGTTGTGGTACAGGCAGGCTTTCTTTTGTTTTTGTGAGACAAAGTCTCGCTACGCAGTTCACACTGGCTTTGAACTCCCTCTCATAGCAGTCCTCCTGCATCAGCCTCCCAGTGCTAACATTGTAGGTGCGCGCCACCACACACAGCAGTATAGGCATGCTTTGTGATAATTATAAGTGGAAATAGCTTATGCTTCCTTTATTCTTTTCTGTCTTTGTATTTGAGATATTTTAAATGGTTGTCTCGGACAGCATCCCTTTCCTTAGGAGAAACGCTGCTTTGAACCACATACCTGTCTGTCAGTAGTCCTACCCTTAGGGCTGAGCACAAGTTACAGCGCGTGACTTTTCTCTTTACTGCCATCTGCTGGAACTTTGTCATAATACACAGATGTCCATAAAGTAAAAGAAACGCAGGTGGTGTGTGCTTCTGCGGTGTACAGTCTACACAACTGAACAAAGCAGCCTCAGAGCGTGACTGCTAAGATCAGGTGGTCACTGTGGTGCTAACAGCAGAGCAACCTTGTTAAATTACTTCATGAAAGGATTTTTTTTTTTTTTTTTTTTTTTAGGTTTTTTGAGACAGGGTCTCGCTTTGTGGTTCAGGCTGGCCCTGAGCTCAGCCTCAAACTCACATCACAATCCTCCTGCCTCTGCCTCCCGAGTGCTGGGATTACAGGCGTGAGCCACCACG
>PVIR01007685.1:0-59925 GCA_004026965.1 Petromus typicus | reverse complement strand
TATGTAAAATGTACTTTTCAAAGAGTGGTTTTCAATATTAGAAATTTAAAGTTTATGATACAAAAAACCTATTTTAAATGTACATCTTCAGTTATATGAAACAATTAAATTTCTAAGTAATAAAACTCAAATTCATTTTAGAGACTACATTTCTCACCTTCTACTATTACAATCCACAAAGTATCTGACTGTTAAATGAATCTTCTTTACAATTTAGACGATACCAGTAACAATATGTATTTCATCTTACAGAATAGCAAATGCTCCACAGAGTAAGTATAAAAGGTTCATAAACTACCAATTTTAAGTTGGCTACACTTATTTTGACAACATATAAGAAATGAATTCATGTCAGTCATCTGCCAAAGAAGATAACATATTCTTGAAATTGTCGGAAGCAGAAGACTAGGTGATTTTTATGTTAGATACCATTTTATCAATGCTCTCTTACATAATACTTACCAAATAAGATGATATTCTTGAAAAATGGAAAATGTCTCTTAATGAATTAAAACTATACCTACTCTACATTCCAGCTTTATCATATGCTATATCATATATTGGATGTTTATGGCATATGAGAAGTATTTTGCTTAACTTTGCTTGTTTTACTTGAAAAAGTGAGATCAAATAAACATGCTAATTTAAAGTAACAATAGTTTAGATAAAATAAGATTACTTATCCAAATAAATGAATTAAATACAGTATCTTCAGGACACATACTTTCCAGGTCTGAGGATTGAGCCCAGGTACTCAGTAATGCATACTCATGTTCTAGCACTGAGATATACCTCTAAATTTAAAGTGCACATTTAAAGAACACTGTTTAAAGAATCCATGTATTACAGAGCAGTCTCTACAATCCTACACTAGTTTAAAACAAAACCAAAACCTTACAGTTTTTAGCATAATATTCTTATCAGCAACAACTACAATCAAGAAATACTATATATAAAAACATTTCTTAAAGTAATAAATTTATATGGTTTGTGTTCCTTCTCACTGATATAGTTTTACTGATACAAATTTAGTACTTTAACTATCACAAAAAAGTACACGGTGTAATCCCTGAAAATGATTCTAACTCCTTATTTCTAAAACTTCTACTCACTGCAATGGATTGTACATGGTAAATAAATATTAGCATCTAGCACTGCATATTTTGAGGCTTTCAACTAAAAACTGTACTTCATGACTAATGCTCTGTTATAATTAAGTACATATATGACAATCGCTCTATGTAAATGTATGTATGTTTGTTACACATACATACACATGCACACATGCATTTGTAGACACACTCTTTCTCTTTCTTCTGTGCTGTAGGGAATGGTGTTTATTTGTTACTGCACTAATGACAAAGTTCAGCAATCCTCACTCTCTTCCTTAGTTCCTTATAGTCCTTTTATGAACCAAGGACACAGGTGTAGTGTGCCTTTTGATCTACATGAGCTACAGATAAAAATCTCTATAGATTTATTATACTATTTAAATGTTATTAATATTAAATAAGTTACACAAGCTAAAATGACTTATACCTCTCTTTTCATCAACGTAAATTATTCCATAGCAACTATCTGTAGAAATAATCACATGAAATGTTTGAAAGGAAATCAGAGATAAACAATTTAAATCACTTTGGTGTGTTCTATGTTAGATAAATGAAGTTATGAATATATCTCATAAGAGGAGAACAACAAGACTGATTTTATCTACAACTAAAGGAAAATGATATGTGTACTCTCTACCTTCCATTTCTCTGGGTCTGTATTATATATGGCTAACCTAACAGGTGACAACCTGTATCATAAGTCTTGATCTTACTACTTGCTTGTTTCTTCACCTACTACAAATCAAAAATCTCTCCAAATGTTCATAGAACATTCAACACAAATGAAGCTGTTACAAAATACTACCTTTGAGGCTCATTCCACATTAAAAATAAGCTGTAATTCTATAAAGTATACTTCGGAATGAGAACTATAAAATTACATTATAAATAAAGATGCCTACATTAGTCAACCTTTTCCTAAAAGTTTTAAGAACACTGTTTCATAAAGCTAAATATTGTGACATGAGTTTGTAGTATATTGGTCTTGCACAAAATGACTGAAGAACTTCACATGTCCTTAAAACTAGCTAGAAACTCCTGAATAACTTAGATTTAATCATTTATGGAAACTAGAAAATGGATTTTAAATTATCTCATGCATTGCTTATAGTTCAATATTTCCAAGTTAGATCTGTTTCTACACCAAAGGGTAGGATAATTTTACCAAGGTTAATTGAAAGATTCTGTATTTAACTAATGTAATTATTCTTATGCTGGTTAAGTCAAAATTGAGTCTATTATACTTGTAACAGGTTAATCTCTTGGTATGTGAATTATATTCTGATAAAGCTTTTTATTGAAAAATGTTCATGTACAAAAATTTCTGGCAGGAAAATATGTTCAATACTTTGATCTGCAGTGAATTTCTTAGTAATTGCATCCAGTTATTACTTACCGGTATAAGTTCCTTTAACTGATAGGAATTTTCCTCCTTTCCCATTTCTATCTTTTCTTACATGGTAAAAATGATGCTTAATAAATTAATATGCATACTTACAAGGCAGGAATCTGCTTCACCCTCATCCATTGGTTCATCAACCATTTTAAGACCATTTACCTGAAAAATAGTGTTCAAAACTTGAAGTTCAGGATCATTACAAGAGTAGTAGCTAAAAAAAATATCTGCAGGCATTTCCTTTCATAATCTAACACAGTCCAAATTAATGGAAACAAAGGACACACATAAGATACTTAGAAAAAGTCACTATCAATATGGTTCTCAGACCGTCGGGGAGTACCCCTGACTGTTTCAGAACTTTATGCCTCTCTGTTATGTGGGTCAACTTAAATTTCATGAGATACTATACAGACAAGTAAATTAGAGGGTCCATGTGCCCACAGAAGCAAAATCACTTAAAAACACAAAGCACCATGATATTTATACTTTTTCTCCAAGTAATAATGAAAGAAAAAGTAGGTATTGAGGACATAGATCAAGCGTCTTTAAACTAAAACCTATAGGTCAAATCTAGCCTGCAATTTAATTTGGCATAAAGTGTTACTGGAACACAGCCTTACCCATTTATCTCTATACTATTTGGGGCTTTTCTTCTACACTGTAAGAGCTGAACTGAGCAACTGTGACAGAGAACCTATGTCTGCAAGACATAAAATACTTAGTTTTGCTTATTGAGACAAAAAGCCTAACAATACCTGATCTAAGAGGTTTAAGAAGCATGTAATAGCAACTTGGTCTTTAAAAAAAAAAAAAGGAAATTTTATCACAGACCATTTGTAAGAGTTTACAGAAAAAAAAAAAAAGTAAGCTAACTAGAGCTATTGATAAAATCCAAAGTAGAATAAGTTCAGTAAAACTAACTCTTAATTATAAACTATATATGCTAGGCAGAATACAAAAACTATCTATAGATAATAGAAACTAAACAGTACCTAGTAAGAGTACATCATTTGGAAAAAAAAAATCTCTGACAAGTTTCCTAAGATTATTTTATACCTATTTAATATATACCCTAAATTTTACCCGAGGAGAGGCTGTGGCTTGTAATTCTACTCTAGGCATGAAAAAAAATTCTCAGAGAAATTCCACTTTGTGGACACTGAACCAAGAAAAGATACACTTTCAAGCTGGTGTATATAGGAGATCCTAGATTTTCTAAACTTCAACTTGCTCTTTTTCAACTATCAGCAATACTCTAAGGCAAGCACCAAAAGAAAACCTACTTGCCCAGCCAAATAAACCAAAAGAGTTTTTCATGATTAAAACAAAAGGTAGGGAGTTAGTATCAGTTATATATTTTTTCATTCACAATTTTACTCCAAGGGCAGCCTTAACAATACAAATTTTGTGACAGCATGAAAGATTACGTCTTTGAGAGAAATGAGAAACTTCTTGCCAACGTCACACCAAAAAAATAAATAAATAAATAAAAAGCCCATAGGAACTAGACATTTTATAGGAAATCATAGGACATAATGTGAGAAAGAGATCTAATTCTGTTTATGATCCAGTACAACTGTTGGTCTCAAAAGCAAATGCATATTTAGGGAATACAGACAAAGAATAATGAAGATTCTGAAAAATGAAATTAGTATCAATCACTGCTAAAGTCTCAGACTGTCCACTTGATTTTCAAGTATATAGAGCAGCATATGCAAAGTACTGACAAATGCTCTAAAAATCAATGTTAAGCCAATTATACAGAAAGATAACTTGGGAGTCTGAATCAAGCAAGATAGACTGCTTACTCGAACAAAAGAGTTCAACAGTATCAATTCCAAGACGACTTTCACATTAAAATAAATGTCAGGGGCTTTAAAACAGCTGCCAAAACTATGCTTTGTTGGTTAACATTAAAACACATGAATGGAAAGATAAGCTTTCAGTACAGAAGTAGAAACTATAAAAAGAGTCAAATATGATCTAGAACTAAAAATCATAATAAATGAAGATTTAAAAAATAGTGGATGGGCTCAATAAAAGAATATAGTGGAAGAGGAAGTAGTAAACTTAATAATACAGCACTCTAAACACCTTACATAGTTCTTGTCAATTTTCTGAAACAGTTCTGAAAATACTCTACAATGTATGTCTTTATAAGATGTGCTAAAAAATGTTAATGATGCTGGTGAGTGACATGCAAATGGAAGGTGAGCTTGTAAAAACATCACAGTTTATTGTAGCTACCTTATTCAACAGATCTGGTACCATCTGACTTTGGGATCCTCCCCAGAGTCAAAATGATCACAAATGGTAAATATTTTGAATCAATTCAAGACATTGATGCAGTCAGGACAACAAAACTTAAGACACTCAAGAAAGAGGATTCACACAAGAATTGTTTCAGAAAACAACAAGAACAATGGAATAAATGTGTTCGAAGCAAAGGAGAGTATTGTGAGGGGATTAATGACAATATCTTCTACTGTAAAAACTTTTTAAAATGTAAATATTTACCACATTATTTTAACACAACTTATATCCAAAAGAAATAACACTGACATGTCAAAAAATACCTGCATTCCCATCTTTTATTGAGTCACTATTCACAACAGATAGGATATGGAATCAACGTAAGTATCCACCAATGAATGAATAAAAACAAAGGTATTATTTATAGACAATGTAATACGTCTTAGCCATAAAAAGCAGAAAATCTTATCATCAGTAATAAAACTAAGGGACTTGGAAGATCATCCAGAGAAACAGGTCATGCATAGAAAGATAAATGACACATGACTCACTCATATCTATAACCTAAATCTAAAACAATTGATCTCATAGATTTCAAGAACGGAATAGTGATTACAAGACTCTGGGGAAAATGGGAAAATGGAGGAGGAGAAGTCAACCAACAGGTACAATGCTATTGCTACACAGGAAAAACAAGTGTAGGTGTTTCATGATACAACGAAGTTGATATAATTATCCAAGATGTAATATGTATATCAAAATAATTAGAAGAAATATTTATGTATTTATTATAAATTATAAAGTTTATGATAAATGTTAATAACCTTGAGTTGATCACTACCCACTATATATATGAATTAAAACACCACTTTGTATTTTATAAATTCATACAAATATGTATCAAAAATAAACAGAGCCTCATAGATGTAAAATAATATCAGGTGGTCTAAAATCCATGTCATTAACTTTCCATTTAAAAACACAGGAGAGTCTCTTTGTTTTGTACATAAACTTTGTTCCCATTTTCTTATTACTAAGCCTTATGTATTTAGGGGGTGGGAGGTGGTAGAGCGAGTTAGGAAATGGGAAAAAAATGAGAATCGAGTCATTGGTACATATTGTCAATGTTGACTGTGATCATGCTATGTATATGAAATGTACCAATTTCACAATTAAAAAAAAAACCAGAAGAGTCTCACTGAAAATGTAAAGAAACAAAGACAATCCTATTCATATGAAATGTTGAGAACAGAAAAATCAATAGAAACAGAAAGTAGATTAGTGCTTGCTAAGGACTGGAATATGGAAAGATGGAGGGTATAACTAATGTGTATTACGAACCTTTTTATGTGGTAAAGAGCTGTACAACTGTGTAGATAGCTGCACATATTTGTGAATATATTATAAGCATTGGATTTTACATTATAAATGGATGAACTACATTTTATGTGACATGTCTCAAAGCTGTGTGGGTTTTTGTTAGTTTTTTTTTCTTATTTTCAGAGCAAGCAATCAAGCCCAACTCCTTAAGCATAACGGCAAAGTGCTCAACCACAGATATATCTGTCCAATCGTTCAATAAACCAACTTTTAAAAAGAAATAATAGTAGAAAGTTTCTCAGATTTGGTGAAAGATAAATTTAAAGTATAAAGAAGCACAGTGAATCCAGAGCAGGACAAAATTAATGAAAAGTCAACCAAAGATATATCTTAATTAGGCCATTAAATGAAGGAGAAAACCGAATTTAATGACTGTATATTTTTCATGAGAAATGATAGGGGCCAAAAACCACTGGGAAAAAAATTTACCTGAGATAAAAGGAAAAATGTTAGGACACAAATCTATACACTAATGTTTAAAATGTCTTTATAACTATAGACTATAATTCATGTATCTTTCAGTTGATGAGTGGATAAACAATAGAATACTACTCATAAAAAAAAAAGAGAACTATTGATACTGGTGACAACATGAATGAATCATAAAACATTCTTTTAGCTAGAAGAAGCCAAACATAAAGTGCTAAATATTGGATGACTCCCTGTACATGATACTAAAAAGAATAAACTATAAGAAAAATTCTCACTAGAGTCTATGGGTTAGGAGTATAAGTACTAAGTAATAAAAAGAATGACAAATCGGTACATCCAATAATATGGATGAACCTTAAATACATTAATATAAATGAAAGAAGTTAGATTTTAAAAGACTAGGTAATGGTTGGTTCCACTTACATGGCATTCTGGAAAAGGCAAAATTAGAACAATCAGAAGAGATTAGTGGTTGATTTGGGATATGGTCCTTGGACAGCAGCCATAGCCCAGTGTATAGAGAAAGAGGCACCTCTAGAGCAGAGGGAGGATATCACAAACACACAGGCCATAAATTCAAGCAAAGAAAGCAATGACTTGGGGTTCCCAAAGAAACATGGGGACTGGGACCCGACAGAGGGACTACAGCCTTAGGACGGAACACACAGAACAAACTTACATGATGAAAAAGACAGGGTAGGATTCAGCAATTACACACAAAGATGTGAATGTACAAATAATACATCTTACCAGTGTCTCACTAACCTCTCCATATCTGATGGATTCCTATACTGCAAAATCTAGAAAGAAACCATTCTTTCAAAAAGTAACAGAATTTCTTTTACCTTATCTCTTACTTTTTTTTTTTTAATACCATTGAGAATTTGGGATTTTTATTCCATTTTTTCCTTTTTCTTTTCTTCTATTTCTTAATTATTATATCTGGTTTTGTTTCTATTTTCAATTTTTCTTATTTGTTTCTTCCTGTATAATTCTATCAATTTTATTTTACTGTGTGATAGAATATTTTATCTCAATTTTTTCCTTAACTTGTTTTTCTTTGTTTTTCAGTTTTACTTCTTTTATTTTCCTGTTATCTATCCTCTCTATACTTATGGGTATAACCATTAAGCCTCATGAACCTCTAGATATTATGTAAGCATTAGTAATAAAATATTACCCTTTTTCATCTTTAAATATTTAGTTAACAGTTTTATGATTGATGAATTTTTGTCTGTTATTAATGGTGATATCTTTGTTGCATATAGCAGACATTGTGTGATTATACGTCTATAATTAAATAATGTATATGACTATTAGTTCTCATGGTATGACAATATAAACTTTGTTTATTTCTCTATTATTGTTGCTGATTTAGTTGCTAATACCAGGGTGGCATACCTGTTACTGTTCACTGAGTACTTTTCCTCCATGCCAATATCTGATTTGGATTCGTGTCATCAACAATACTGCATAAAGAAGTACTTGCACTCGATTAAGAGAAAACTAGATGCTCAGGCAACTACACTGCATCTTTCTTTCCTAAATTATGAGAGGTGATTTAATTTTGGGACAGAGGCAAAGACCTATTCAGCCATCTCCAGGGAATATCACTGAAAAAGCAGACATGAACTAAAGAAATCTCTGTATAAGCAAAAAAGTTTTTTCACTATAACTGACTGAAAACATCAGCACAAAGGTACAGAGATACATAAACACCTCCAAAATCTCCCAGCTCCCCCAAAGCTGATCTATGAGGCATCAGTGGGAAAGAAATCAAAGGCTAGGCTACCAAGGTGAATTATACAAAATGATGAAAGAGGAGAAAAACAGATCAGTACCATGCTTCAAAAGGTCAAAGATAATGTAACTACACAGATAATGGACTTAATAAACAAAACCATCAGAAGGCACTAAGAAAAAGCCAGCTGAGCTAAACAAAATGATACAAAACATAAAAGGGCAACATAAAAAAATAAAACATAAATGAATAAACAAAGAAGTAGAATGTATTTAAAAGTGACCAAATAGAAATCCCGATCAAAATTTCTACTGAATGTATGGGGGGGGGGGAGTAACTAATGCAAGGACAGAGTCTCAGAACTAAATGATAAGCTAATGCAGCATATCTATATGCAGAAATACCTTAACAACAGGAAAACTGGAAAAATGGATCCACAGTTGCTAGATGACACAAAAATGAACCTGAATTAATGAGAAATTAGAAGACAATATGAATAGCGTAAGAAAAAATTTTATAGAAATAACAGCAGAAAAATTCAAATATAGGAAAAGAATTTAACATACAGATAAGTGAAGCATATAGAATCCCAATAGCCACCATCAGAGAAGCTCCTCTCAACACAGTCAAAATCTGAGAAATTCAGCACAAAAATAAAATCTTAAAAACTGTTAGAGAAAAGGAATACAAAACTTATAAATGTAAACCCATTAGAATTACAGCAGACTTTCTAACACAAATCTTAAAGACAAGAGTTAGAAGCAAAATGTTTCAAACCCAGAAAGATAAACATTCAACAGAGATTGCAAAATAAAATTGTTTTTCAAATTGATAGAGAAATACGGTCTTCAAAGAAAAAAAAATTTCATGAAATTCATGAGAATCAAACTAGCACTCCAAAAAATTGTCAAGGATCTCATCTAAAGAGACAAAGTCAACAGTGCCAAATAGTACATTGGGATGAATACATGAGAAAGAGTGATTAAATCAGCAGGAGGTAAAAAAAGAAATCAGCAAAACAGAGAATAAATCAATGACAGAAATACATCCCATAATAGTAATAATGATCAATGTGAATAATCTCAATCTGGTAAACAAAAGACACAGGTTGGCACCCTGGGTATACATTCGTAGGTACACACACACACAAACACACACATACACATACAACAGTCTATAAAAGAAACACATTATGTCCAAAAATAAATTTAGAGTAAAAAGCACAAAGTGAAAAGGGCATTCAATTAAATAGATTAAACAGGACTCCAAAATCTAGCAGGAGTAGTTACTCCATTTCAGACAAGGTTGACTTCAACCAAAGACTGATAAAAGGTGAATTCTGGGCAGAGTAGAGCAGTGCATGGCAATAAATCAGCCTCTTCAAGATTTGGAAAGCATACCACAGAAAATAACATTCTGCAGAGGAAAAAGGGAGAGAGATGAATCCCTAGGACACTGGAAGGATTGAGTGGCAAAACTGCAGACTACAGAGAATTTAGAGACAAAGAATAGCAGAGAAAAAGGAAGGGACCTTCCACACTTTCAGCCCGCTCCTTGCTCATGGCTTATAAGAAAGGAAAACTGAGAGTACAGAGACACAGAAAAATGGGCAACTTCAGAGGCCCTCAGAGAGAGAGACACACACACCAGTGGAACAGAGCAATGGATGCTGTGTGCTACAACAGCTCATGAGTGACTCCAGGCCAAGTGTCTGACATATTCCTTGGAGAGAATGCTTTGCAGAACACCATGCTATAGAGGAGCAAACTGAATCTGGAATTTAGCACAACCATAAGTTAGATTCATCCAAGGACTGTCAGCTTTAAACTTCTATAGTTACTGGGTGATGGACAACCATGAGACATCCATGTTCAAGAAGTCATGGTCATGCCTGCAAGAGACATCCAGAATGTTATACACTAAATGACCTAACCTCCCTTCCATGACAAGAGATCAGGTTCAACTTGAATTTCCAAGGATTTGAATGGTCCAGAACCCTAATCCTACTGCTAGCTTGCTATTATCCAGCATGAATCTGAGTTGACTCCCTTGTGTACCAGTGAGAGCAGAGTCAGACTGTGAATAGGACACTGTGAAAAAAACTGTAGACCACAGAACATAGGCATAGACATGAAATCACAGAGAGGTTTCGTTTTAAAAAAATTTGCTTGTTCTTTTTAAGTTTTGTTTGATTTTGTTCTTGTTTATTGTGAATGTAATTTTTAAAAAAATTTTGTTGGTTTATTCTGTTCTTTTTTTTAAGCCACTTTCCTTCCACCTGTCTTTGCCAAGTTTCCTGAGACTTCAACAATCTTCCTTTGTCCTTCAGCCTTGCTTCTTGTACTTTTCTGTTCTCTATTTTTCCCCTTCTCCCTTTTAAATTTTTCCCCTTATTTCTGTCTTGCTTTTCCTTTCTGTATACTTTATTCTATTCCTCCTCTTTTACTTTTATCTTCTATTTCTTCCTGCCTGTTTGTCTCACTTTTACTCAACTTTATACATACACTTCAACAATGCAATAAGATTGTTTGCATCACTTTTCTCTTCTTACATTATAGCCTTAAGGTTTCAGAGTTTTCCTTTTGCATCTCTCCATTCTCAGCCATTAAATTTTTATAGTGTAATGGAAAATTTTTGTTTATCCATTGATAGTAAACTGTAAAATCAGTATCAATTTTTTTCTACCTTTAGCAAAAAAAAATCTATCTGTATCTCTATCTATTTATCTATCTATCTATATATAGTACATATATATATTTAGAATACATTACCTGCAATTAACAGCACAGTTGCCTTAATGTTTACATTATAACTAATGATTACTTCCTCAGAAATAAGTGTGTTACATGTCTGGTTCTTATGGAATGTTAATATCTAATTAGGCTGAGGCAATACTATTGTACCTGCTTTACTTGATATTAATAGGGTCACATAATTGTCACTATTAATTACTCTGTAAGCTAACACTCACAGTGCCTTTGTGACATTAATAATAGAGTACATTCCCAGAGAACTTAAGTTACTGGCTTAACTACATTCCAGATTCCTTTCCCAAAATAATCAAGCTGGTTAAATCTTGGGGCTGTGGCAAAGAATTATAGCTTGGTATGCTCAAAGTATATCACTGAAAAGCAACTAAAGATTTATATACTACCAAGAAAATATAAAGACTCTAAGAATCCACAAACTTTAGCCAAAAGAAAAAAAAAAGCTAACAAATGAAGAAAAACAATAGAAACATCAGGAGAAAAGGCAAAAAATGCCTCTCAAAATAAACAATTCCTCCACAGCCAGTCCAGGAGACATCATGGGGCAGAAGAGTACAGTATAAGCAGCACACGTGAATTAATGAAGAGAATAGCCAAGGAGGTTACAAAATACCTCAAAGATACTCAGCAGGATGAGAGAAGATGTAACTAACATATAATGGAAATAAAAAACAAAAAGATGCAGGAGCTTCCAGAAGACTAAAACAAAGAGTGTTTCAAGCCTTAAAATATAATTTCCATATCCAATGTATGTATCCTGTAAAACTCTGATAGAGAAATAAGTGATTTATGTGAGAAGGAAAACTTCAAAAAATTCATGACCATCTAACCATTACAAAACATTCTCAAGGATATCCTAGAAAGGCAAAATGAAGCCACAATAAGTGGAAAAAAAATGAATACACTTGGTAGGAAGACAACAAAGAAAGAAAATGAAAATAAAATGAACAAGTAAATAATGCAACAGTGGAACTAAATCAATACATTTCAGAGTAACTCTCATGGTAACTAATCACAATTTTTCAATCAAAAGATACAGATTTCCAGAATAGATCAAGAAAGAAAACCAAACAATATGCAGCATAGAAGAAACACATTTAAAAAGTGTAAAAAAAATACTCATAAATTAAAAAAATCAAAAAACAGAAAATAGTATTCCATACAATGGAGACATAGAAATAAGTAGGAGTTGCTATTCTAACTTAAAACTAAAGACGGTTTCAAAATAAGATATATAAGAAGAGATAAAGAAGGCTGCTAAATATTAGTTAAGGAAACAATTCAACAAGAAGAATTAACAATTATAAATGTATATGCACCAAACAGTGGTGCACATAACATTAGAAAATAAACATGAATGAACATGGAAAGTCATATAAACACTCATACAGCAGTAACAAGTCACTACAATGCTCCACTACCACAAAGGGAGAGATCAACTAGACCAAAAAAACAAAACAAAAAACAAAATCAACAAAGAAATATCAGAGCTAAAACAAACCATCAAATAAACACACAATACATACCCAGAGGGTTCCATCCAACCACAAAATACACATTCTTTGCAGCAGCACATGAGGTTTTTCTCCAAAATAAGACAACACACATGTGAATAAAACATTTTTATATAGATACAAAAGAACTAGAATTATCTCATCCATATTATCAGACCATAGTGCAATGAAACTAGAAAACAATGATTTAAAAAACCACATCAATTATGCAAACACATGGAAATTAAACAATACTCTCTTATATGGGCCACAGAGGAAATAAAGAGATTAGCTTCTACAATAAAATGATAATGCCTGTGTGATATAAGGAAACCTAGGGGATATAATGAAAGCAGTCCTCAGAGGGAAGTATATAGCAGTGAATTCTCATATCTGAAAAATAAAGTGAGCTTAAATAAATAACCTAGTAATGTACCATAAGGTCCTAGAACAACAAGAACAATCCAAACTCAAATCTAATCAAGTCAGGGAAGAAAACGAAACTGAGATGAAAAAAATAGTACAAAAGCAGAAGATTAGGTTATTTGAAAGATTGAACAAAACAAACACATAGCTAACCCCAGCAAAACAGAAAGAAAAGATGCACATCTATTCAATTAGAAATGAAAAAGTCCTCAAATGCATGTACCATCAGGACATCCTCATAAGTGAAATAAATACGTCACAGATGTGTAAATATCGTATCTTTTCTCTGGTATGAGAAAATGAAGACATAAATGAGTTCTTGTATATGTAGCAGACATTGTGAAATAGAAAACATTTAAAAAGATACAGGGTGTAGGGGTAAATAACGAGGGGAAAAAGAATGTGATAGTAATAAAGGAAACAAAGCTTTTGTATATAGGTGTGGAGAGTTGCAGGGTGGGTGGGTGAATGGGAAAAAATGAGAGTCAAGTCATGTCATATTCTGGTACAAACTCTCAATGTTGAATGCAATGATGATATATATATATATATATATATATATATATATATATATATATAATGTACCAATAAAGATTTGAATAAAAAAATGAAAAAGTCAAATGAAAACGGAGTCTTCTAAAATCCAGTAACTACTTTGGGTACTATAAGAATATGGAAAATTCAAATAAATAAATTCCTAAGTATGTATAACTAGAAGATATAAAAATCCCGAATAAACCAAAATCACTTAGTGAAACTGAAGAATAAAAAATTACTAACTAAGAAAAGTCTAGGTCCTGGTGGACTCACTGCCAAATTCTACAAAAACTTTAGAGATGATCTAATGTCAGTACTCTTCAAACTCTTTAATGGAAATAAAAGAAAGTGTCTGCAAAGTTATTCCTGAAAGAATTACTCTGATTCCAAAACCAGAAAAGAACTCAACCGAAAAAGAGAACAACAAGCCACGCTGTTTAATGAACACAGATCCATAAATGTTCAATAAGATACCGGCAGATAGAATGCAGGAAATCATCAAAATGTCATACATCATGAGGAAATACAATCCATTACAGCAATGCAGGAATAGTATAACATATAAAATCAGTATGTGTACACCAACATTAAGCAAAGCTAGGACAAAATCCTATGATAATCTTGATAGACACAGAAAAGGTATTTGAAAATCTCCAACATCTATTTGTCAAATTTTAGATAAAAATCCTGAAGAAAATCTCAACCTCATAAAAGCCATCTATGACAAACCAATGGCCAACTTATTAATGAAGAGAATTTGAAAGTTTTCTCTTTAAAATCAAGAACAGACAACGATATCTGTTATTACCATTTATCTTTAGTATAGCTCCCAAGACATTAGCTAGATCAATAAAACAAGTGAATGAAATAAAATGGACATGCGCAGGGAAAGAACAAGTTAAATAATCATTTTTTTCTGAAGGTAAGCTCTTCTACATAAATGCCAACAAATCTAGTATTAATGACAATATAAAAATCAGATCAAAAATTAATGAAATTAAGCAAAAAAAAAGAACAAACCCACAGAATCAATGAATCAGAGATAGACCTTCAAAAGAGTAAACAAAATAGACAAATCCTTAGCCAGTATTATAAACAGAAATAAAATACCTAAATCAATGCAGTTAGAAATCAAAAAGGCAAAAGTACAACAGACAATGGCAAAATCCACAAAATTATTAGAACTTATCGTACTTTGATAAACTTCAAAAAAATCAAAAAATATGAAATCAAAAAATATGAAAAAATAGATTCTTACTTTTTAATTATCAAAACTTAACCAAAAAGATATGAAAATCCTGTGTACAGACCTTGAAATTGAAGCAGAATTAAAAACTTAGCAACTAAGAAAATCCCTGTTCTCAGCCACTTTTCAGAGGAAGTAAAAGCAGCTAAGAAATATATGAAGAAAGGCTCAACATTTCTAGTCATTCAAAAGATGCAAATGGAAACAACACTGAGAGTTCATCTCACTCCACAAAGAAAGGCTGATACCTTGAAATCAACAAGTAACAAATGCAGGCAAGGCTGCAGAGAGAAAGGAACCCTTCTCCACTGTTGGTGGGGATGTGGACTGATGCAACTACTGTGGAGAACTGTGTGGAGACGATTCAAAAATCTAGGATTAGAGGTCCCATTGGACCCTGCTATTCCTTTGCTAGGGATATACATGAACTAATTAAAAGACTCATATCACACCAACATATGTGCACCTATGTTTAGAGCTATTCAATTTGTGATAGCTAAATCTTGGAAACAACACAAATACACATCATAATAATTTATACATTCATTTTATTATAATAAAACACATTTATTTACATGTATGAATAGTTTATGAGTAATTAATTTTCTAAATTTTAATACAGGAACTTTACAAATTACTACTGGTCTACATAATATGGGTTTACAATTGCTAAACCATAAATTAGCTATATTATAATTTTTCCCATTTTAATATTTTCCTTAATGAGTTATAATATAATGATACCTGGCCTGATAAATTAACATTTTTTCTTTGCATTACGTGATAAAAGATGACCTGAGAGGCAATACAAGCCATTCAATGGGACAGTCATGAATATTCCATAGTGGTTAAAGCCAGCAGGAATGATCAAATTCAATGGAGCCAACCAACAGCAAGACATACAAATTAGGGCCCTGTAGTGAATGTGTTAAATGGAGAAATGTGAATGTTTTCTTTCTGAAATCAAGAACAAGAGAAGGATGTCATCATCACTCCAGTTCAATGCAATACTTCAAACATTACCCAGAGCAATCAAGAAAAAAAAAAAAAAAAAAAAAGGAAAGGAGAGATATGTACTGCAAAGGAAGAAGTCTAATTGTCATTACTGCAAAACTTGGGATTGCAGTAGTTTGTTCTGTGAATGTTCTGCAAAACAAGCAAACATTTTTAATGAATTCTATCTTGATAAATGAGCAATGTCTTGGAATATGAGTAGTATATAAGCCAAAGGTCTCTCTCACTCTCTCTATCTGGCTCTTTCTCTTCTCCCAACTATCTTTCAAAAGCAAGAGGTCAGGGAGGAGATCACATCATAGAGGAGGAAAAGGGTGAGGATATATAGTAGATACTGTGAAACAGAAAATATTTAAAAGGAAAGCGGGTGTAGGAGTAAATAATAAGGGGAAAAAGAATGTGATAGTAATAAAAAAAGAAACAAAGCTTATGTATATAGGTGTGAGGGTTTTTAGGGCAAGTGTGGGAAGGGGAAAAATGAGAATCAAGTCGTGTCATATTCTGGTACAAATTCTCAATACTGAATGTGATAATGATGTGTATATATAATGTACCAATAAAAATTTGAATTAAAAAAAGGCAGAGAGATCTTGCTTAAAATGAAAGGAGGATGATACGTCAAATGTGAGAAACAATGCAAACCTCTAGAAAAGCACCACCTGAATAAGGCTGCAGCAGTGTGAGCAGCAAAATCTCTTTAAAAACAATGGAATGTCACATTTCCATGAAATCCTCAAAAAGAGTCAAAAGCAAATGTCACTGAATATGTTCCTTGTTAAAGTTGCATGAAATGGAAAAGATTCTATTGAGCCAACAAACAGCAGTGATTGTGTTAGGGATAGTTAAAGTCATCCTCCTGAAAACTCTCCTCTCTCTTGTCTCCTTCACAACAGACATGACAATTTTTCAAGGTGGAGGTTAATCTGTTTTTCTTTATTATTTTATATTGATTACAATAGGATAATAATTTTTCTATTAATGATTTTGGGTTGTGGAACAAATCATCTGAGTTTACATTATTTTTAATGAGGAAATTTGATTTGATATACAAGTGCTTTTAGCTTACAAGCCTGTTTCCAGAATGAATTATGCTAGCAAACCAAGGTTTTATCATATTTATATATTATGTGCATGTTTACATAGAAGACACAAAGAATTCCAACAGAAGACTCCTTGAATTAATAACAAAATTCAGGAAATAAAGTCAACACACAAAATTCAACAGCATTCCTGTACACTAATAATGAATTCATAAGAAACAATTTAACAAAACAATACCATTCACTGTAGCATCAACAAAAATTAAGTACTTAAGAATTAACCTAACTAAGGAAGTGAAAGAGTTCTACAATGAAGACTGTAGTACTCTATATGTCATGAAAGAGGACATCAGAAAATGGCAAGATATCCCTTGTTCCTGTTTTGGCAAAACAGACATTGTCAAAATGGCCATACCTCCAAAACTGATATGTAGATTTATTTTGTTGCAGACCCAATCAAAATAGTAATCCTCACATCCCTAGGAAAATAAATCCTGAAATTTATGTGAAATCAAAAAGAGACCTACAATTGCAAAAGCAATCCTGGACAATAAGAGCAAAAGAATCGGCATCATAATCCTAAATTTTAACTTACATTACAAAATTACAGTTTAAAAAGAAAAACAAAACAGCATGATACCCGCATCAACATAGACATGTAGATCAATAACACAGTGTATGCAGAAACAACACCCAGCACACTCAGCTAACTGATCTTAGACAAAGGGGACACAAATGTACTCTGGAAGAAAAAAGAGCCTCTTTAGCAAAATGCACTAGGAAAACTGACTGTACACATGCAGAAAAAAAGGGAGGGAAGAAGTGGAGAGGAGAGAAAGAGAAAGAGGAGAAAGGAAGGGGAAGAAAAAAGAGAGTGGAGAGAAGAAGGGGAGAGGAAAGGAGGGGAGGGGAGGGGAGGGAAAAGATCGGGGAGCTGCCCTGCATGTCGGTGTGATATTATCACACAGGCTAGAGCCTCAGTTGCAAGAAAAGTAGGACGAGGAAGCCCACAAGCACAAGCTCTCTCTCAGCTTCTAGACTGCCAGGGAGCAGCTCTCCTCAACCAGGTGCTTATATCATGATGTTCCTGAGGTTTAGAGCAATGAAACCAGTAAACCATGCACTAAAACTTGAGCCAAAATAAGCCTTTCCTCCTGCACGGTTTTGTCAGGTATTTTCTCACGGTGCAAACCTAACAGATAATACAATGTAGATGAACTTTGAAAAGACTATGCTAAGTAAAATAAACTAGTTACAAAAAGACAAATATGGTATTATTCCATTTATATGAAGAACCTAGAGGGATCCAATTCATAGAGACAATGTAGAATAGTAGTTGCTAGGGGATAGAAGTGGAGGGGGAATGAAGTGTGTTTACCATGTCAAGAGTTTCAGATTTGCAAGACAACAAGAGTTTTAGAGATTGATTGTGCAACATGAATATACTTAATACTAATACTACTTAAAATGATACAAACGATTAAGATATTTTTAAATATCTTAAATATCATAAATATCAGAATTTATGTTATGCTATGCCATAAAATATTTTTAATGCTTAAAACAACATAAATTTCATAGTATCAATTAATTTTTTTGTCTTGTGTACCTAGATTTAAAGTTCCATGAAGGCAGGTAATGTGTTTTATTTTTGAAACAGGAATAATACAGTAATATTGTGAAAAAACAATGCCTTGTTATCACATAGAATCAGATACAAATTTTAAGCCCTACTTTTTCTGCTTTCAGTAAGAGTTCAAAATTTTCTTTATATCTATCTCTTCAAGTATAAAATAAGTCAGATAGGGCTGTTGAAGATATAAAGTTGCTAAAGGAGTTGGCATAGTGTCTTCTATGTGCTCTTAAATAAATGTGTAACAGCTGAATATTTTCCTGCCAAAAACAGTACAGAGAAAAAAATGTAACATACATTTTAGTTAATAATTCATCAAAGGTAAATGTAATCATCATGGAAAACACTATGAAATTTTCTCAAAAAATTAAAAGTAAACTCATAACCCAGCAATCTCATTAGTGAGTATACAATCATTCATCACTTAATGACAAAAACAGGTTCTGAGAAATCTGTCATTAGCTGATTTTTGCCACCGCATGAATATCATAGACACTTTCTAATCAAACCAAAGTTGGTACAATATCAGAAGAAAATAAGCCACAGTCATGGATAGTCTATCATTTACCAAAATATCATCATCTAATGTGTAACTACATATCAAAGGAAATGTCAAAGCATATGCCAAAAAGAAATCTTCATTTTTATGTTTATTATAGCATGATTCACAACAGACAAGATATAAAATCAATATAAATGTCCACCAATGGAATAATACTGAATGTGTGGTATATTTACCCAACGGAATGTTATTCAGCCATTAAAATGAATAAAATACTTTCATTTGAGGCAAAATGGGTGAGCCTAGATGACATCGTAATCAATTAAATAAGCAGGCACAGAAGTACACATATTAGAGAAGTACCTCTTGTGTGAAATTCTTGGGACTATTGTATTTTGGGCTGGGAGGTATTTGCATATACATATTTAATTATCATGGAGAATGGGACCCAATTCCAAACACAAAATTTGTGTCATATATTTTATATATTTATAAATATAGTAAGCCATTACACATACAAACACGTACACACATAGGACTATGCATATTTTGTCGATATTAATGTAATTTTTTTCTAAAGAGAACAAAAATAAACATGATAATTTACAAAACTCCAAAATTACAGGCATCTATTTTATTAGTAAATAATGAGTTTCCAAAGTATGAGTTTATCTAGTTTATAGTGTTCATGCCTAAACTAACAGCAAACAAGGAATGATATCTAAAAATAAATTACTAGGAGTAACAGGGTAACATTTAGACATGGCCAGGGGCATAAGCAGTAAAGTATCACTGTAGTGAGAAAGTTCACACAAAAGATTCCAATATCCTCATGTTTCCACATCTTTAAAGGGGGCTTAGAACAGTCAATTATCTAAGGCTTTAAAATATACTACAAAAATTATCTTTCAAAAAGGAATATAGATAGTCCTCATTTAATGATCCACTTGAGGATAATTCAGACTTACAACTGGGGTGCACTGTTCAGACACAAAACCTACCAATCTTTGACCAATCTTTTTTTTTTTTTTGTATACTTCTGTACAGTTTGTTTATAGAGCCTCAATGTCTTTTTTGTGCAGTATACCTTGTTTACACAATACTATAATTTTTGCTGACTGGATTATACAGTATCTACTTTAGTTTTACATTATACATTACAGTATTGCATGTAAGTCATGCAAATAAAAGCAAATTCATTACGTTGAAATTTCCTTTGACCATTTCTTTCTTCTTAATATTGTAATATATAAACTATATACAATTTCTCCTTTAGAGACCAATTCATCTGATGACCTAGTCGTAGGAGCATAATGCACACATTAAACAAGGAATGTCTGTAACTCATTAAACAGAGAGAACACAAAGAGTTTTATAAATACCATATATCTGTGCTCAGGAATATACTTCTAAGTTTAATTGACTAAAATTATTGTGAAAAACCACATATCTCATACAAGACCAAGGGATTTCTGAACAATGCATAGGAAACTCAATGGGGAACAGACATGAATGGTACACAAACTGGAAAAGCATAGGGAAAATAATGGATCTCAAACCAGACTGCATATATTACACGCAAAAATTAAGTGAAAATGGATCTAAGAACTAAAGTATGGCATGCAACTAAGCCAGCTTCTAGAATTAAATATACAAGAAAAAATTTGTAACCTTGAATTTAGACAGATATGTCATAAGCTTCATAGTTTTCATCAAAAGCAAACTGCATAAAAGAAAAACCTGCTAAAATGGACTGAATTAAAATTACAAATCTCTATTCCTTGCTAAGACAATAAAAGTACAAGTGCCCCAAATAGAAGAAAGGGGTGTAATCAATATCTGATAAAGGACTTTTACCTACAACTCTTTCAATTTAATAATAAGAAAACAATCCAGTTTTTTTATAAATCAAAGAAAAAATTGAAAGGATAATTCACTAGAGAAAAATACACGGGGTGACAAATAAGTGAATAAAAATGTCAGCATTTTTTAGAACTTAAAGATAAAAAAGAAAAAAGAGAGAGAACTGTAATTTTAAAATCACAATTAAATTTCACTAAACACTTACTAGAATGACTTTTTGTAATTTTATTTAAACACCAAGCTCTGACAAGAACTCAGAAAAAAATACCTTGAGTTCAATCCCAATACCACAAAAAACCCAAACAAGCCAAATGTACTTCAAATGATTAGTTGAAGGCCAACCTAAACTGCATAACAATACTCTGTCTCAAAATAATCAAACAAAAATGCCTATAGAATTTGTTTGCAGCCTACATTTATTTCCTAGTTCATCTTACATCATATCCCTACTCCACTGGCACAAAATTACACACTGTGTTCACAAAATGTAATGAATTTATTGTTTAATTTACTACACTGAAAGATACATTGTCATTAATCTCCATCAAAAGATTTCCCCTCACTTAAACACATTTACCCTATCACTCTTGCTATTTTCTAAAGCAGTTCTGAAAGTCTTCTTCGTAAGAAACTTTAGCTGTGCTCTTGTGCCTGACTCAATGTCCCAGATAGATTCAAAGCACTTCCATCTCATGGTCATTTTGATTTGGGGGAAGAGTTAGAAGCTGCATGGTACTAAATCTGATTATGCAGTTGATGAAGACATACCATAATATTTTTATTTGACATAAATTGAGTAAAATGTAAAGTACAAACTGCTTCAGAAAATGACAATAGTAATAGCATAAATGTGTGTGAAGTGAGGGAGAGTGTTTCAATGGTGACTAATGACAATGTGTCTTTTATGATAACTTTAAAAATTTAAATAGTAACTGTACTTTAATCATATCTTGTGTATCTCAGAATATTGCACTGCATGCCTCCTTTCCAGAACACGTCTATGCTTTGAGTTATATTATCCCCTATTCACATGAAACATGGTCCTTTCATCTCTTGCAAAACTCTTACTATTTTATAATGCCCTGTTCAAGTTCTGCCTCCCTGAAAATGCATAAACAAATTCATTGTTAAACTACCACAATCATCCCCCCCACTGTTGATGATCTTGTGTCTTTTATAGTAATTTCCACATATGCAGATAGGATATGCTGCTCACATTATACCACTTTATTCTACACTACCTGTACTCTAAAAACACTCAATGAATGTTAAACAATTCTTACTGTAACAAGAATTCCAAATAGAAAAATTTAAATGACAATAAAACATCCCTTTTCTCAGGTATAATTATGAAATTATTTGTCTCTTCTTCCTCACTGTGTTCCTAAACATAACTTCATATTTTATCCTAAATTACTCTGTGATTACAAATGTTCACTGAGAGCCTCAATTACTTAAATGAGGGGATATTTTTACAAAACAAGTCTTAAGAAAGACTTTTCATGGTAGGGAAGTCTGGAAAAATGGTCATAAACATTTAAATTCCAAGGTTACTAATATAATTAACCACAGTTGGGAGTATACTTGGAAAAGAAAGTATCAGTTAGAAATCTATTATGCAAAAAGCAACTTATTTATTATACTAAACCTGACATTGCCTATACATCACAACTTTTGAAAATGACATTTACCTCATTTACAAGCGAAAAAACTGAGGCACAGAGGACTTAAGTAACGTGCACAAACTTGATGGGAGGACAGCAGGGTTGGAACAGATTGATTGGCCACTAAAGTTCTTTCTTCTGTTACTATTTGGTCTCATAAAACTTGAAAGATGCAGTTTTTCCCAATCTGTAATACAGTTGCTATTACTGTTTAGATCTAGAATGTCCTTTAAATTCTTGTCTGCTCAGTGGTAAGGCTTTTGGAAAATGACTAGATTATGGGAGCACTGCAGCAGACTTTATCTTGGGAGGTGGGGCCTGGTCAGAGGCAGTTCATGAAGGAGGCATGACTTAGAAAGTAAAATCTCCCTCTCTGCCTCTCTCTCTCCTTCCTAATTTCCATGACTTAAGCAGCTTGCAACCACCCAGGCCATCCCACATTCCACTTCCATGGTTAAGCCTGCTGAACACAGATGAAAACTACTGCAATTGTGAGAAAGTGACTGACAGTTACAGTCCTAGTTAAATTTTTTAAGTCTGTAGCTTTGATCTCAAGCTATTTTGTTTTAATCAGTAAACTATATTACTCTCAGAAATAACTTTGTTAAAAGTAGTATTGCTAAACAAATAATATACAATACCAATTTAAATATGATATGCAATTTGAAATACTACAATCAACTGCTCCATAAGTAAACAAAAACTCCCACACCAAAAAAGAAAAACAAAACAAAAAAGTGCACAAAGTAAAAATATCATAGCATTAATTCATGAAATATTCAATTTTTTCATGCCTCATTTCTCTGAGCACACATACTACTCTTGAGTGTGTCCTACATCTCTAGTAAACCTTCTCATGTCTTTTACTGATGTGTCCCGAAAATTCTTTTACCCAGACAAGAGTCAATGAACTTGCAAACTTATTTTTAAAAAGGTGGACTAAATTTCTGATTTGAGCGTTAGGAACCCTTAAACCCAGCCTGGTGACATTTAATTTGGCAATTGCAAAGGAATCTAAAATAAGAGATAGAGACTGTGGAGATCTCAATTTTAATTTGGAACTCGACTTCTAAGACAGCCATGATTTAAAAAAAAAAAATTCTCTCACTATGTATTTCAAAGTGTTTAACATCCAGATGAGAATATAATAGTTATACTTACTGTCCCCATTTGAATATCTTCTAAGTGACCAATGACTAAGGCTTGGAGACCAAAGTTAGAAAAGTGGCTGGTCTAAGGGGATAGCCAAAAATTTTGCCCTGGTCCTCCAAGTTCACCTTGGCCCCAGGACATGAGGAAATTTCTCTACACGATCCTATAAGTCTGTTGAGTCACCCAACCTTATAATCAGGGAGACTGAGGGACCTCAGACAACAGGAGTCAACTAGTATGCACTGTACTAAGCACTGTACTAAGCAGAGGGTCACTAAAGAGGGAAATTATCCTATGCTTCCAAGGGAAGCCCTGTGATCTAGCAAGCAAAGACTGTGACCCATTGTCACAGATGATATAACTGGTAGAGGAAAAAAAAAAAAAAAAGAGCTAAGAAGCTCTGTCCATGGCCTTAAAAGTAATGCATGAGGAGCCAGAACTCATCTTTATATGTGCATACCAAGATTAATTTTAACATAGGTCTCACTTTAATTTGGTCTTAAACACACAAAGAAAAAGTATAGCAAAAATATTAAAGAGTACTAGTATTATCAAATTAGAAGCTTACTTTTAAATATACAAAAGAGCCAACAGTGAACTAGCACTGCCTAATTAGGCACAATGACAACAACAAAAACATACTTATGAGAGGTGGAGCAATGCCACCCAAATTACTGAATGCCATCATACCCAAGGTTATAACAACACTAATATAAGACACTGACTTGTTTGTTACTGATTGGAGAACAAGATTTGCAATAAAATGGCCAGCCTCAAATGATAACCATTGACTCTGTGGTCTGCGGTACAAAACGTATGGCTTGATTTTCTTATGAGTACGAAGATGTATATTAAGGTATCCATGGGTCCAGGAATGCAGAGTCAAAACCACCAATAAACCAGCTAACCTCCCAGACTGGAGAGATTATATATATATTGATAAAACAGATCAGTTTTTCAGTGCTATGATCTAGCTACCATATTTATTTAGATAGTTTAGGGGAAGCCAGCTAACTAGCAGAGGGGAATGAAATAGAGTGGGGTGATCAGGCATAGCGATAATACTAAGAATATATAATGAATTGGGATTTTGAACAAAAAATGAACTCCCTCAGGTACCATGGAATGCAGTCATTCCTCACTAAAATCCTGAATGGAGGTAAGACCTATCATATTCTGAACTTTGAGGAAACTATTATGCAAGTTAACCAGTTCCTTTGAGATCTCAGTTTACTGAACATGTATGTGAAACACTGTGAAAGAGCTTGAGTGCCAAATGGTCGTTTTACTTTAACTTTTTAAAATTTGTACATATTTGCCATTCCAGTCATACTCATCTTAAGAAATTTGTTCATATACATATACTGATTCTTTTTTCCCCATCCCCTTGCTCCTGTCCAACCTTCTTCCCCTCCTCAATTTAGAGCTTCCCAGAAGCTCTGCTTCCAGTTTTCCTTGTATTCTTTTTTCTTTTTCCTTTCTGTCACTTCCCTTCCCCTTCTGGTATCGCCCTTCACATTTGAACATGTTCTTCCTATTCTCCAATATCTAGTCTTACATTTGCTCCTGATTTATCATTTGGGGTTCTCACACAAGAAAAGCAATGCAATATTTAAACTTTTGTGCCTGGTTTATTTCAATTAAGATTATGCCTCTAGGTGCATCAATTTTCCTACAAATGGCTAAAGTTTATCCTTTATGGCAGAGTAGTACTCCAATATATAAATATACCACATAGTCTTTGTACTTTCACTTTTTGATCGCATATAGATTGCTTCCAATATTTAGCTACTATAAATTGTGCTATCATAAATATGAGTATTCATATATCACAGAGATATTGGGAATAACTCCCGATAACATTGGGGAAAAAACATCAGAAAGGTTATTAGGCATAGATTTCCTGCCTACTGGCCAATATGGCATGTTGAGACATCACCCCATTTTCATCTGGCAAACTCAATGGTCCAGTGATGCTGTGATTACAGTGCAGAATGACACCAGCTGTAGATATCCTGAGGAGAATCAATATCTTCATTTGCATAACTCCTCCTTATTCACTGCCAGACTCACCTGTTACATTTGTTACTGACAATGTATAGAAACCACTGCATTTGTTACACCTGATGTACCAAATCTGCTGTCCTCTGAGTCATCTGTTACATCTGTTGTTCCCAAAGCACTGAATAAAGGTGTGGCAAGCTGGAAGTCATTAGTCTTTGCTGCCTAGAGCAGCAATGATCAAGCCAAAACCTCAGCTTCTTCTCTGAGTCTCCCTCCTGTCTGTATATTAATTAATCTGCTGCCATGAACCACATGAGACCAGGACTTAGTGCAGAAATTCTAGTTACAGTCCCTTCCCATTTCCTACATGTAACACTCCATGTGGATGTGAATCAGATCCATGGGCAAACTCGCCTGTGAGACAGACTTGGAGAAAAAGAGACAGCACACATACCTCCCAGGATGATTTCCAGACACAGATGAGGGACACTAGAGGTAAATGTGTCTAGCTGGGAAGAACCTGTCTTTGCTTGGTTGAAAATATACATCAAGCTCTGTCATTACATCAGCCTAGCTTTGTCAAATTGCTTAAGTTACCCTGATTTCCTAGCCCCACAGCCTCTGAGGTGCGATGCAAAGGTCTCACTGCTCCTTTCTGCAGCCCATTTCTGGGGCCGTTTCCTATTGCTATACCTTGTGAAAAGCTGTGACATAAGGCAAAGTGGTTGGAGACTTTTTGGTAGTACTGGGGAGCGAACTCAGGTCCTTTTGCTCCCAAGGTAGGCGCGGTACCACTTGAGCTAAATCCCCAGCCCAGGTTGGAGACTTTTCATGCTTTCGAATTTCAATTTTCCTGGACCCTGACAATTTGGCTCTGATAATTCAAGCCACCTTCCAACATTTACATGGTGTATGCAATGACTTAAAATGTTTTAATTGTGAAAAAGTGGGGCATATCAGAAAAAAAAAAAAAACTTGTAAAATGTAAGTGGCTTTACAAGTTGACCCGAAGGTACGGGGTCAATCATGCAAAAACAGTAAATGACCTCTTGGCCCTTGCTCTCACTGAGCGAAAGCCTGCCACTCAAAATAGGGTAAGGATGGAGCACTGCTTTTTGGGAAAACACAAATGAGGTCCAGGAAACCACAGATCAGAGACAGGCCACTCCAGTCCTTTTGAGTCAGTGGCACCTATTTCAGACCCAGGCACAAGTTCTAAGTCAGATGGCATCCGTGCCTGAAGGGACATTTCTTTCCTCATCAAGGTAACACTCAGGAGCTCAGGAACAGATCATCCTGCTGCTCAGACAATTCACCTCCTGGGAGGTGAGACTCCTGTATCTGTCCCCACAAAAATTTATGGATGTCCTCATCACCTGGAAAAACTGGTTTGATACTTGGAAAGTTCTCTCTGTATTTGAAATGCACTACTGTTGCTATGGCTATTGTTGATTCTGATTGTAACTCTAAATTGTGTGTTCCTATTAGCTCCACAGGAGTTGGCTAAATTGAGCAAGACTGTATTACAAAAAATGGAAAGGGTAGCTGGGTGGGGGCAGGGGAAACAAAGAAGGGAAAGAAAAAATTTGATGGCAAAGAGAAAAAAATGAAAATAAAGCTTATGTATATGGGGAGATGGCAGTTGTAGGAAGGGCAGGGAAATGGGGAAAAAGAAGAATCAAGATATATCATATATAGGTATGAATTCTCAATGGGAAAAAAATTAAAAATTCTCAATGAGAATGTGATCATAATTTATAATTAAAATGTACCAATAACCTCAAATTATTAAAACAAATTAATAACATCCCTGCTTCTCAACACTTTACAAATAGGTCTCTAAACTGCATCAGATCTAAAATGGACTCCTTTCCCATGTGTGCCAAAGGCAGCCTATCAGTAAACTCCCTAAGCTACCTCCCAGGGCAAGCCAGTCCCAATCTACAATGTTCTTCCAACCCCCAAAGCCCCATAAAAACCGCACTCCACTTCCCAATGCCCTCTCTGGCCACTCTTTAAGACAGCTCAGCAGGTTTCATGTCCACTGAAGCCTTGCGATGGGTAGTCCAATTTCAGCTTGGTTTTCTTTCATTGACGGTACCAAAACCCAGGAAGGATAAGGTCAAGACTAATGATCCTCCCCTGGCCAGAGTCGATTGGCTCCCAGTTATCCTTCCTGAACCCACCAGAGGAACACCCACACAGGGGCCCTCATCCTTGCTGCTGCTGACTTTGGGTGAGCAACAGATTCACCTCCTATTCCTGGGTCCTTCTGCCTTCTTGACTTCAGTCATTTCTCAAAAGTCCTAGCACTAGGTCATACAGAGTCTCTGGCCCACGGCCAGGACTGCTGCCCTTGGGGGACACCCCACCAGCCTACCTCCTACCACTTTCTTGCTCAGGCGACTGCCAAAGGAGACAAGGATGCTCCTCCCTTTTGCCTTCCTCAGAGGTTTTTCTGATACTCACCCTCCTCTCCAGGCCTCACCTAAGCCTTCTAGCACCACACCATTGGAACACCCTCACACCAGTCCCCAGACATCATGCTTAAATATCTTGTTTTATAATGCAATCAGTCTTGGCCCCATACCACTTTGACAATGACTCCCCACTGTCAAATGGGAGTCAAAATGTACCGCCAGAAAATGGTACATTTGCTTAAACATTTTGAGAAACTTATATAAATTATATCAGTGCACTGGCAAATGGTTTGATGTCCCCTACATGCAGGCTTTCTATTTTCTTCTATCTCCACTCTCAGCTTTGTCAGCCAAAGTTATGCCACCTCACAAATCCGCTTAGCACCTGCTATGTCCACTGACAACCCTTACCTAGAAAGCACTACTACTACTTCCTTTGATCTGGTGGACCACTCCCCCACCCCACCCCCCACCTCCTGCAAGCCTTACAACCCTAATTCATCTTCAGCACCATCTGCCCCTCCTCCCAATCCTCCACCCCCAGTGCCCTAACTTGAAACACCGTAAGCCACCCTGCCCTAACTCCAGGCTCAGCTCTTACTGGTTCTCACAGGGTTTGCCCTGGGCTAATACCAGTTCCTGCCACTCTAGTTCACCACACCCTAAACAGCCCAACCCTCTTATCTCTCCACCCTGTACCCTTTCCCATTCTTGGTATTCTCCCTCCTCCACCTGCATAGCTACTTTGTAGGCCACTGTTACTCAGATGCCCTTAAGGGAGGTCTCCCACCAAAGTAATTGCTCACGTTCATGTCTCTTTCTTTCTCTCTGATCTCTCCCACATTGCCTTGGAACTTTCTCTTCCCATCCTAACTCTTTTATTAAAGAGTTCAGATATCTCACTCAGTCCTATAATCTTACTTAGCATCATATCTATATTATTGTGACCTCTGTCCTCCCTCCAATCACCCCTTTAGCCACACTTCCCCTTGTTCAGCTTCTTCCCCCATTTGTTTTCATCTCACCACAGCTTCTCTTAGTTCCACAGGACTTTGGGTAAGTGAACAAGGAGACAATATTGCATAACTGTTCCTCTTGCCTAAACCTAAATTAAATAACATTAGACATAAAGATTCCTAAGAGGATCCTCAGCCAGAAATTTCCCAAGAAGAGGGTTTTTTCACTGAAGAGATTTCCAAAGACCATGGTGGTCTTGTTTATGGTGGAACCATAAACATCTCGGACAACAGGCGATAACACCCTCAATGAGAGTGATGAGCCAGCTGTGCCCAAGTGACCCACCTCACCTCTGATGCTAACAATCCACCTTGAGGTCCAGGACCAAGATCCCGCCCCCAAAGAAAGAATGAACATAGATTCATGGGTTAAAAAAAAAAACTGGAGGGGCAACTCAAAATTTGTCTTTACACTTACATGTATAAAAGTAATTTCATTCCTTCTGATTCTAATTCAAGAGATCTCTGTTAAATGAGCTGAAAAAATTTTTGACTGGTCATATATAATTTTAAACCTAAAATTCATATAAGGGATATAATTTAATTTGACCAAATACATTTGAGTACACTCTAGTTTTATAAATTCTCTTACACGTTTGCTTATCTGTCTAATTGTACAGCTGTTTTGCTTGAGCTCTATATTTTCTTTTCCTTTTGAAATTTTTTCTTAAAGATACTCACCTATAATCATATTGGCTTACAGATAAATGTTATTAAGTTAAAGGCATGCCTTTTTTCCCCTCAGCTTGCTAGCTGATCAAAATGATGTCATGATTTATTTTACATAAACAGTCAAAGAATTTTTACTTATAATTGCTACTTTTCTGGTGTACAAAATGTATTTATGCTCTTTAATTGTACTGATCTTCCAACATACTGTTCATGGTGTTAACCTCCTTTTGATTCAGATATTTACATTTCTTTTACATCCGGCCACCTATGACAGCAGATACAATATAAGCTGATATATTTTTCCTTAGATGGTATCCTATCAAAACATAAGGTAAGAGCTGTTTTTGTGCATATTTGGGGGGAGTGAGTACGTTCAACAATGCTGTTTCACACTAAATCACATTAAAGTGCATTACAAAAATGATACCATGATTGTCATATTAAAACATTATGTATAGTCCTTGATTTCAACCCTTTTACTGTTAACATTCTACAAGGATTCAACCACTAGAACAACCACATTTGGCAATAATAACAGTCTCCTAACTATAATTTCATTCTAAAATGCCCTAATAGTTTAGTTCACTACTCCTATTGCAATGCTAATGTTATTAATTTTCTCCTCTGGGTGTTCAACAACTAAAATATAGAGACCAGAAATAGAAAGGTAACTGGGCTAAGAAGACAGCCAATATTTTGACTGTGGCCCTCCAAGGTCAGCAAACAACTACAGAAAGATCCAGAACATACAGGAACATTTTCCATGGAGTTCTACATCTTTGGTGAGGCACCCAACATCCTGAGCAGGGAGACTGCTGAACACCAAAACTGTATGATCGAACAAAAATTGTGGCAAAGCAATGTTATCTGTAGGAAATATTTTCCATGCTTTCGCAGTAAGGAACATGATCAAGCAAGGCCATGATATATCCTGATGGCTGACACTGACAGAGGAGCTAAGAGACTCTGCTCATGGTTCCAAGATACTGCCTGAAGAGACTCAACTGACCTTGTTAGATAGCAAGAAGCTAATTTTACTTAATATAGGTCTTATTGTGGCTTGGTCTTAAAGCACCCAATAGAAAAGTATGCTTTATTTGGGGCCAATTAAGTTAGCTCACTAGAATAGGCCCCTAATTTTCAAACTGCTTCAAGCATGCAAATTCTCCTTCAAGGCAGGAGTCACACATCTCAAGAGTCATCAGTCTTCCCCAAACCTCATCCCACAAGGTAACAACAGGATGAACACTGAGGCCAAACAAGCAGCCCTAAACCCTCCCCTGTCATACAACTTGCCATCACACCAACCATCCCCCAATATGACAAACAGAAAAGCCAACATGGCTTCAGCAGGAAGCCGCTCAAATAGGAGACCCACTTCTTTGATAAGGCTGCCACATTTACCTAACTCACAGGTCTGTCTATCCTGACAGTCACAACTCCTTCTATGTAAGATAGGCACTCCTTTGTCTAATCTGCCCCATACCTTATCCTCCTCTGCCCTCCCTCCTTCAATAGGTCAGTGACACATTTAATACCTTCATTAACCTCTCCTGAAGGTGACATACACCTCAAATTCCTTCCCACACACCAGGCTAGAGCTGACCTCCCTGCAAAAAACTGGCAGTTAGATTTCACCCTCCTCACAAAAAAAATGTCTCCTTATACTAGTAGATTCTTTCTCAGGGTAGATGGGTTTCTTCACAACCTGTGAGGGAGCCTCAGCAATTACTCATGTTCTCCTGACACAGATCATGCTCTGATTCAGCTGACCTAATGCTATCCAGTAAGATAATAGCCCCACATTCGTCTGTTGTGTCCCTCAGCTCACAGCACTGACCCTCAACAGAGTGGAAGCTCCACATCCCATATAGACTTCAATCTTCAGGGAAAGTTGAAAGAGCTAATAGTCTCATCAAGGCCCAATTTTCCAAGCTCCCTCTCAAGTTACAGTTCTGTCCAAGACAGAACTTCTTCCTCTAGCTCTCACCTCCCTCAGGCCTCCCCACCACAAGGCCCTTATTCCTGAGGCCCTTTGAATTCATGTATGGAAGACCCTCCCTCTTAGGTAATATTTCTCACACCTCTTCCCCTCTGGCAGACTATATCCCAGACCCTAACCTAACCCACCATCTCCTCCAGGCCCATGCAGATCAACTTCTTGCCATGCCACATAAAATGAGTAAGGGACATATCCAAGTCATACCAAGAGACTGAGTTTACCTAAAAACACTCTCAGCCAGACCCTTCAAACCAAAATTGGAGTCTCCTAGAGGTCGCTCTCACTGTCCCCACAGTAGTCAAGCTTGTAGAGACGACCCTCTGGTTCTACCTGTCATGCATCAAGATCACTAACTCTTCTCTCCTTTGATCTCAGGTCTAGCCCCTCCTCAAGCTAAATACTCCTCCATCTTGACAGGTTCCCCAGAGTGAAGCTTACCCACATCCCACAGGAGTGACTTCGATTCCCGACTCCTGGCTGTCTTCCCAGTTCTCACACTTCATCTCAAGAAACTTCAATCAGCAGTCCCCTTGGCTCCTCCCTTTCCTAGGGCCTTTCACTATTCTCTGCATCATCCTGTTGTTTGGATCCAGCCTGTCTCACTATTTGCAAAACTTCTTTTGCAAGAACACATGAGAGCCTTCATCAACTACATAGTCAGCAAGCTCATACCTCTCCACCTCCATCCACCAGGACCCAGGACAGCCTTTTGAGTCTCTATGGTTGATGTCCCTTTATGGCAATAAATAGCTTCAGAAGAAGAGAGTTTTGCCCCTGTTCTATAACAACTAAAAGCTAGAATGTTAGAGTCACTACCCTATAAAAAGGTCATTAAACTTTTTCAGATCTAAAATGACTTCCTTTACCATGCGCCCCTGTACTGTCCCAGATCCAAAATGGTCTCCTTTCCCACATGTGCCAAAAGCTAGCCTATCAGTAAACTCCCTGACCTGCCACCCAGAGCAAGCCAATCCCCATCCACCACATGCTTTCCCAACAATCAAGTCTCCATAAATCCCCACTCCACCTCCCAGTGCCCTCTATTGTCATTGTTCAAGACAGCCCAGCAGCTTTCAGGTTCATTAAAGTCACACAGTGGGTGTTTCCATTTCAGCTTGTTTTTCTTTCAATCCCTTGTTGGATAGGCAAAACAAATATTATGAAAATGGTCACAATATCAAAACTGATACATAGTTTTAATGCAATTTCATCAAAATATCATGAGAAATTTTCATAGAAATGGAATAAAACATTCTAAAATGTATAGAGAATCTGTAGTGACCCAGAACAGCCAATGAATCCCAAGGAATAAGATCAAGGTAGGAAGTACTACAACCCCAGAATTCAAGATATATTAGAAAGCTATAGTAAGAACAACATAGAACTTGTTCAAAAATAGATATGTAAACCAATGGAACAGGACAAGCAATTAACTCTGTAGACCTTCAACCATCTGATTTTTGACAAAGGTCCCTTTGACTTATAGCAGAGAAAAGATAGTGTTTTTAACAAATGTTGCTTTGAAAATTCATTACCCATGTGTTAAATAATAATCTAGGTCTTTATCTCTCGCCCTGTACTAAAATCAAAATTGTTCAAAGACCTAGATTTAAAATTGCAAACACTGAATTTACTGGAACAACATATTGGTAAAACTTTAAAACACATGCACAGGCATGCATGGACTTCCTAAACAGAAGTGCATAAGATTTTAAAGGAAGAAGAAGTAGAAGAAACAACAAATGGAACTATATCAAATTTAAAAGTGTCTAAAAAGGAAGCAACCAAAGGAATGAAGATAACTTGTATCATGGGAAAATTTCTCCTCACTAATCCTCAAGGAGGAGACTAATAACTAGAAATATAAAGAACTCAAAACATAGGCCTCCCTAAATGAACAGCCCATTGAAATGGACAACTGAAATAAGCAGACACCTTCCTGAATGAATAGACTTCACTGTTGGTGGGAATGCAGACAGGTACAACCACTGTGTAAATCAGTGAGGAGATTCCTCAAAAAACTAGGATTAGAAGACCCATTTTACCCTATTTCCCTGATGAGTATATTCACAAGAGAATTAGAAGCATCACACCATAGTGACATATGTGCACCCATGTTCATAGCAGCATAGTTGGTAGTAGCTAAATCTGGGAAACAGCTCAAATGCCCATTAAATGGAGACTGGATAAAGATGTGGGGTATTTTTTAGAAAATGGAGCCCTACTCACCAATGAAGAATGATAAATGAGAGATATTGACAGCTAAATGGATGTACCTCAAGCCCATATGCATAAGTGAAATAAACAGAACCCAGATGTGTAAATACCACATCGTTTCTCTAGCGTGAGAAACTGTAAGTGTAAATATGGTCCAGAATGTATGATGAGTATTGTGAAATAGGAAGAATATACTCAAAGGGAAAGAGGAAGTAGGTGGGGAAAGGAAAAGGAAAGAAAAAAATTGATGATAAAAAGGAAAAAAATAAGGGGAAACTTATGAATATGAGAGTTAGGGTTTAGGGGTGAGCAAGGTAATGGGAAAAACTAAGAATCAAGATATATCACATACATGTACAAGTTTCCAATGAGGAATGTGATCATAATGTATTCCTAAAATGTACCAATAAGCTCAATTAAAAAAAGATTATACTGGAAAACTGTTGCTCTTCCTTAAGCCAAAATTAAACAATCTTAGCTTTAAAAGTTCCAGAGAAAATTCTCAGCCAGAAATTCCTCAAGAAGAGATTTATTTTACCCAAGACACTTCCAAAAATCAGCCCATTTGCAAAATTAAATTACAAAATTCCACATCTTTGCATTTTAAAAGGTCTGATGGTCAGCTGGGATATAGTTGTCCTTACATAGCTCTTATACCTATAAATTTATAGGTTAGATATTTATTGGAAGAATGGAGGGTTGTAGTGACTACTTTGCCCACTGAAACAACATTGGTTCAACAAATGATGTCTAAAATGGGGTATGATGGGCTGAGGATTTAGCTCAGTGGTTCGAGCGCCCACCTCCCAAGTGCAAGGTCTTGAGTTCAAAACCCAGTACCAAAACAAAATAAAACGAAACAGAAACAACAAAATGGGATATGAATTGGGTAAAGAATTGGATAAGCAACTGTAGGGCAGAACGTAGCCTACAGAACAGTAACAGAATAATGATCACTTTGGGATTGCATATGATCAAAATTTTTAGTTGGGGCTATTGAAGTTTCTCTGCCCAAGGTGGCTTTGCCTTTACAAGAAAATCAAACAGCCAATTTGAGCTGATCAATGGACCAGGAGAAACTAGCCATTTTGGGTAGGGCTATGGGAAAAAATGAGAATTAAGTTGTGTCTTATACTGGTACAAATCCCCATTATGGAGTGCAATCATGATGTGTATATTTAATGTACCAATAAAGATAAAAAAAAATAGAGTAACTTATATTAGAACGACTTCACAAAGGGCATTTTAGAGTCATCCAAGAGCCCTTAGAACACACCCACCTTTCTTATTCCTAAAAGGTCAGGCAAATGGTGTTTGCTTCAGGACCTACAAACAAGTAAAGAGAGCCTCATTCCAATGGGGGCACTACAACCTGGCTTACTAAACCCAGTGACAATTTCCCAGAAGAGGCCAGTAATAGTCATAAATTTAAAAGACTGCTTCTTTAACATTCGTTTGTGGCCAAGTGACCAACCTTGATTTGCCTTTTCAGTACCTAGTACGAATGTTAAAGAACTCATGAAGAACTTTCATTGGACTGTGTTTCTCAAGAAATGGCTAACAGCCCCACATTGTGTCAGCGTTTTGTAGCACAGGCTCTTCAAGCTATTCGTAAGTTGTTTCCTACAGTATATTTAGCACATTAGATGGATGACATATTAATTCCTGTGAATACACAACAATTACTTTTGCAGGCTTTTCTTTGCTTTTTCAAAGACGGATTTAGTGTGTTTTGGATTGTCCATAGGAACTGAAAAGGGTCAAGAACCTGAGCTTTATACTTACCTGAGTACACTGTTATCAGAGTGATCCGCTGAGTCACAAAAAATACAATTTAGGACACATTAAAAATGCTAAATGATTTTCAAAAATTAGGTGATATTAATTGTATTAAGCTTAAAATAGAGATAGCAACTTCAATTCTGGTATTTATATGAAATATTACAGAGATTCTGATCTTAATTCCCCTCGAAAATTAACTCCAGAGGCACAAAAGGACTTACATTTAATAGAACAAAGCTTACATAACTATCAGGATTTTTAATATGAACTCTTAACTATTCTTTTCATTCGTTTGTGCATTACATCTTCCGTTTACCTACAGGTTTAACAGGACAGCAGTATGAGAAACAGTTCTTTCCCACAGAAGTCATACTTTTATCTAACCAGTTAGTGAAATCTCTATAATTATATCTAAAACAAATTGTAAAAACAGTTTCTTTGGGAAGCAGTCATATCTGAAAATTATTTGGTGCAGATGTTCATTTCATCATTACCCCAAATGATAAGGCTCAACTGTAGATGCTGCTACAAACTCCTGTATATTGGCATGTAGCCTTTGCAGATTTCATTTAACAGATAGGTAATTAATACCCTAATGATCCTGTTAGTTTTTGCACAGCATCAATTTATTCACCTCACAGTCACTCAATTTCAGGCATTGCAAGGGGCCTCAACTTACTTCACTGACAACTTTTCTAAGGGCTAAGCAGCCATTCAAGTCCATTGGATTTAGCTGTTTTTATATTCAATTTTCTAAATCCCTTAGCAGGTTTCAAGTAACTGCCTGCTATGCTCTATTGACACACGGATTTCACAGCTAAGACCCAGAAACTACAAGTCCCTTAGAAAGATGTACAAACAGTAAATGGAGTGGCTCCACTGCCCTGAAAACTTGGAGGAGGGATTTGGCTTACACACTGATAGACAGCGATGAACCACTGTGGCTGCCTTCCTGAAATGTGTGGTCATGTGTCACACTAGTGCAAACTCCAACATCTCAGAGAACAGGCAGTGGCAACCCTGCAAGAGTGATAAGCCAGCTGTTCCTGAGTGACCCACCTCACCTGTGATGACAAAAAAAAATCCACTGCAAGGTCCAGATCTAAGACATTACTTCTAGAGAGAGAATGAAAATAGATTTATGGTTAAAAAGAAGGCAGGGATTTAAAATGTTCATTACATTGAGCCAGGGATTTGGCTTAGTGGTTCCGGCATCCGCCTTGTAAGTGCAAGGTCCTGAGTTTGATATGCGGTAACCACATACCACAATGCCAGACATGGTGACTCACATTCATCGTCAGTCAGTACCACATACCAGAATCCTGTGAGCTTGAGGCTTGTCTGGGTTAGATAGTGAGCTGAGGGCCAGCCTGAACTACAAAAGTGAGAACCTGTTTCAAAAAACTAAAACAAGGGCCGGGGATCTAGCACAGTAGTTCCGGCGCCTGTCTTCCAAGCGCAAGGGCCCGGGTTCAATCCCTGGTAACCACATACAATACTGGGCATGGAGACCCATACCCAGGAGCAATCAGCACCACATACCACAGTGCCAGGCGTGGTGGCTCACGCCTGTAATCCCAGCACTCGGGAGGCAGAGGCAGGAGGATTGTGATGTGAGTTTGAGGCTGAGCTCAGGGCCAGCCTGAACTACAAAGTGAGACCCTGTTTCAAAACAAACAAACAAAAAAACAAACAAACAAACAAACAAACAAAAACAACAACAAAAAAACCTAAAACAAACAAACAAAAAACCCTTAAAAAATGTTCTTTACTTTTACAGTTATAAAGTGCTCTCATTCCTTCTGATTCTAATCACAGTTGATCTCTGTTAATCGAACCACCAAAGGTTTAACAAGTCTTATGTACAATTATAAACCTAAAATTATCAACCTAACAATCATAAAAGGGACATTATAATTCAATTTGGCCAATATATTCGAGTACACTATAGTTTTATAAATTAATTGTCTTATGTGTCTGTCTAATCATATGCTGTTTGGTTTGAGCTCAACAACTTTTTCACCCTTTTCTTTGCCTTTTGAAACTTTTTCTCAGAAGATACTCACCTTTAATTAAACTGGCTTATAAATAAATGTTACTAAGTCAAAGGCATACTCTTTTTCCTCTAGGCTACTAGTGATCAAAATGACACCTAGATTTATTTTTACAAATGTAATATGTATCATTGCTTACTTGGAATAACTCAGAGAATTTTTATTGATATTAACTGTTACAATTTGATTTTTCCAAGTTATAAAGCCAAACACTTGTTTGTTTCTCAAAGTAAATAAATAGAGACCCTTAGGTTTGGGAAACATTGAATGGGACTCGCCTAGGTGAATAAAGGAGCACCTGCCCAGGAAATATCTGTTCTTTTTTCTTACTAATGGGATCTCCAATAATTTTCACAACCTGATGGGAGACAGAGCACAACAAACACTGTCTCAATATATTATTATAAATTATTTACATTGATTATCATTTAAGAGTTAAGCTCTAAATATATTATCGTAATTACACTGGTTAAATTCTAAATATGTTACTGTGATATGTTTACATTGGTCATCCTGAAAAGATTAACTTCTGTGCAATAAACATAAAAGTGTTATTAGACAGATGCTTTTAGTACCAAACTACACTAAAGGACATAGAATTTTCTATAATTTTATATTTATTACTGCTACTCTTCTGGTATAAAATATATTCATGTCCTCTAATTATACAAGTCTTCCAACACATTGTTTAGAGTAATAACCTCCTTTTCATTCAGATATTTGCCTTTCTCTTATGATTCACCCACCTAGGATAATAGGTACATTTGCAAGCCATTATGTTTTCCTTAAATGATATCCTGTCAGAAGACAGCTACTTAGGTAAGAGCCTTTTCCATGTGCGTTTGGGGAGGAAGGGAGAATATTCAACATATCCATTCTATATAAAGATACACATCTAAGCATATTACACAGGTCACACTATCACAATTGGCATGCTAAACTTTTAGGTGTAGTCTTTGATTTCAAATCATTTTCTACTAACATTATACAGCGACTCAACCACTAGAACAAATATGATAGGCAATAATAACAGTCTCCTAACTATGTTTTTGTTCCAAAATGCTTAATATCCCGGTAAAATTACAATAGTTGAGTTTTCTACTTCTGTTACAATGCTGATACTACTGATCTTCTCTTCTGGTTGTTCAACAACGAAAGTTTAGAGACTAGAATTTGAATTGTAACTGGGCTAAGAAGACAGCCAATACTTTAGCTCTGCCTTTTGAAGGTCAGCAACACTACGAAAAGATCCAGAACATGAGGGAATCTTTTCCACAAGGTCCTACATCTTTGATGAATCATGCAACCTCCCGAGCAGAGAGACTGCTAAACAACAGATCAGTAAAATTCAACAAAAATGTGCGCCAAAGGAACATCACCTGGAGGAAAACAAAATCCCCCATGCTTTTGTACAAAACACGATCAAGCAAGGCTGTGAGATATCCTGATGGCTGAAACTGAGAGAGGAACTAGCAGCCTTTAGTCATAGTTACAAGATAATGCCTGATGAGACTTAATTGACATTGTTAGCTAACAAGAAGTTAATTTTATTTAATGTAGGTCTCACCATAACTTGGTCTTAAATGTCAAGTAAAAAAGTACAAACAAGATAAAGCTTACATGAGCTCAACAAGAGTCTTTAAAACTTTTAGCTAAAATTGTCTTTAAAAAATTATTAAATTTGTAATATTTTAAAGCCAAAATTGAGAGAAATTATATAAAAATCTGGCCTATAGGTAATCTCCATTTACTGGAGGGTCTACTAGTCACTAAGTTACACTCAATATTTTAATTCCTCAAAAACAGTTTCTAAACATGCCTCTTTCCTTAAACCACCTTTTTAATTTTTTTTACTACTTACACTTTGACTGTGCATGCTGAAATCTCTATTTCTTTTCCTTATTCTTGCCTACAGACTGCCAAACTCCAAGTGATCATACAGACAATATCAACAACAAATGTGCTAGACATGGCTTTAGCAATATCCGAGAGATATACATTATAATAAAGCAACTTTATTGCTAAATTGTAGAATGAATTTTATTGAACTCCTATTAAATAAGCTCATAGAAGAAGCCTGTGACTTTGGTCTTCGCTATACCCACCCTTCTCAGCTTGAAGCAGACAGATGAAACCTGCACTTCTTCTCCCCTAACCACAACTGGTTTAATATTTAAAAGAGCTTATTATAGACAAATAAGCCTAATAAACACACTATAGGTCTTCACAATACCTAGAGATAAGCAACTGTTGGGAATGCTCACTTTTTCCTAAAAACAAAGTTACATAAAACAGAAAGAAAGGGAAATATATTGAGAGCAATTCTACATAATTTGGGGGAAAATTATTTGACAAATTATGATGAGGCCTTGTTTTTTCTGCCTACAGGCCAGTGATGGCACCTTAAGACATCACTCCAGTTTTGCCTCCAGTCACAGCTGAAACCTCAATAGTCTGGTCATGCTGTGATGCTCCGGGGCAGGATTACACCAGCTGAAGCAATCCTGGGGAGGAGCAAAATCTTCATATGCATAGATCCTCACTGTTCTAAGATTATTGCCACTACTGCCACCTGAGTGACCTGTTACATTTGTTATTCTTGGTGTACAGAAACTATTATATTTGTTACTGTCAATATACCAAATAAAGGTGTGGTAAGCTTGGGGTTTTTCATCTTTGTTACCCAGAGCACCACTGATCAGGCCCAAAGCTCATCTTCTCTAAGTCTCATTTCTGTATATAAATTGATTCATCTTGTGCTGTCATAGCTCACAAGAGACTAGGACTTACTTGCAGAGATTCCAGTTACATCCCCCTTCCTTTGCTCTATACACTGGGTTATGATGCTTTTAACTCTTCTGAAAAGATATTGAGGAAGAGAACAGCTGGGTCAAACGGAAACTTTAGTTTTAGTTTTTTGAGAAATCTCTACACTGATTTCCATAGTGGTTACACCAGTTTATACTCCTGCCAGCAATGGAGAAGGGTTCTTTTTTGCCCACAGCCTGGCCAGAATTTGTAATTGGCTTTCTGAAGGATAGCCATCCCTTCTGGCATGAGATGGAATCTCAGTATTTTCTTAATTTGTATTTCTCAAATAATCAATGATATTGAGATAAGATAGGTAAAACTCTTGAAGACCTAAATGTAGGCAAACATTTTATGAACAAAACTCAGATTGCAAAGGAAATATTAGAAAGAATCAAAAACTGCCATGACATCAAATTAAAAGCATTTGCACACAAAAGAAAACCACCAACAAAGTGAATAGACAATCCACAAAATGAGAAAGTTTTACCAGCTACTCCTACAAGACTAACATCTAGAATATATAAAGAACTCCAAAAAATCCTATCTCCCAAATTTAAAGACCCAACCTAAAAGTGAACCTCTGAAATGAATAGATATTTTTCAAATGAAGAAGTATAAACAGCAAATGAATATATTAAAAAATGCTAAACATCACTGGTCACTCGACCAACTGCTCATTTTAAATGGACAGACACCGAAGTGAGTGACCAGAACACTTGAACCTATCCCATCACAAAATGTTCCTAATAGAGAAGTCATAGATAATCTAAAGTTAATGATGTCAGCCACAGAACCTTGCTTGCTACATGCTCCACTTTCCTGTTGAATCAATATTAACTAAGTGACTACACAGAGGTACCACAGTTCATGAAATTAATTCAATTCACAATTCTGGAATAAATGGTCACGACTGCATTTTGCAGGAAAGATGGTCGCAGTTCTATTTGTCACCCAATGCTATGTACAGGAACCAAAAAAAAATTTGCCAAACACTTCTGTGCACAAATTGTTTACAAATGCAAGTATTTATGAACCAAAGTACCTCTGTGCTTGTAATCTTATCGAGTGATTATAGTCTGACTCATGTAGTACCCACATTGTGACTTTGCTGTATAAATTACTTCTCAAAAACGGCCTTGGTACAACTCACTCAGGACCCCTCCTATCTCTCAGAAACATTTTCCTACTCTTTTGTTAAGCTCTTTCCTACCCTTACCCTGCACTGTCCCTTGGAATTAGCTCTTTAATTTTAGGCCACATGAACTGGGCACATCTGACATTTGGAAGGTTGGGGGTTATATTTCTCCTGTATCACTAGGTCTTGGGGGTATAATATGGCACATTGACTCTCTTACTATGTACAGAGGGTATTTCATTATTACATTCAGAAGTAAAAATGATAACCAAAGTCATCCTACAAATCCAAATGGCCCTACATATTCTAACAGCAACACAAGGTGGAACCTATGCCACTATCAAAAGAGAATGTTGTATGTACATTCCTAACAACTTTGCAAATGTGTCCTCTGAATTTCATGATCTATGTTCACAAATCAATACAATGTCAGACTGGTGCATAAGCTTTAATGATTGGCTAGCATCCTGGTTCCCTGGGATAATTTCGTTTTTCTGGCTATGATACTGTACACTGGTATTATTTCCTGTTGCATGATTCATTGTTGTTGCAGTCTAAAGTCTCCTATGTCTTTTCCCTCTTTTTCAGACTATCAACAAATGATGGTTGTCCAATAGATAAAAATCAATATTCCCGTCTCCTTTAGATCAGTTAGACTTTCAGTCACTGTCTAGCCAGGATCAACATCACTCCTCAGCCTGAAGCAGTTATTGAAGAAGGACTACTGGCCTTCTGTACTCCTTTAAAAATAAGAAACTTTAAGCCTGGGGAAAGGGGAATGAGATAGAATAGAAGAAATAAAACTTGATAAAAAGGAAACTGAGATTTTTTTAAAGTGTAATTTTAAGAAAAACTGCAGGTTCAAGACCTAAGCCTGGGCAACTTTCTTTCAGTTACAAAGGTGTCTGCCCATTTCCTTTTTACCTGCAAATGGCCCTCTTTCAACTATCACTGAATTACCCTTTTGAGAGTTCCTTTATAAAGGGACCTTATCTCAGTAAGGATAGGCCATCCTCTCTTACTCATTTGACAAGACTAAAATTATTGATTATTAAATTCCAGATTCCCACTGCTGAAAACATATACATGATCCACAATTTCCAAATGCATTGTGTCTCATTTCTCTGAGCACCCATAGTTCATTCTTGAGTGAGTCCTGTATCTCTAACCTTATGTCCCTTAAAATAAAAAGAATGAAATAAAGAAATATTCACATTATTCAAACACCTTGTTCATATAGGCACTTGGCCAAGAATGAGCAATACCTAACCCTTCTCAATACCTCCTCCCTGATCTTATAAAACTAGAGCTAAAATTGGATGCCTGAGGTGTGATGCTCATTTAAGTTTCTATTCTCTGTAGATATGTCTTTTTTTTCTTTAAAAAAATCTTTATTGGTACATTATGAATATACATCATTGCATTGAACATTGAGAGTTTGTACCAGAATATGACATGACTTGATTTTCATTTTTTCCTCTTTCCCCCGCCCTACAATCCCCCACCCCTTATATACATAATCTTTGTTTCCTTTTTTATTATTATCACATGCTTTTTCCCCTCGTTATTTACCCTTACATGCTCTTCCCTTTTAAATATTTTCTATTTCACAGTATCAATTATACACACTACAACTCATTTACAACTTCCTTTTCTCATACTAGAGAAAAGATCTGATATTTACACATCTGTGAGCTAATTATTTCACTTATGAGAATGTCCTGAAGGTACATCCAAAAGTATGAATGACTGAATCTTATCATTTTTAATGGCATGGTAATACTCCATTCTATAAAAGAACCACATTGTAGATATTTCTTTTTCTTTTTTTTTTTTTTTTTTTTAGACAGGATTTCGCTTTTTGGTTCAGGCTGGCCCTGGGCTCAGCCTCAAACTCATATCACAATCCTCCTGCCTCTGCCTCCCGAGTGCTGGGATTACAGGCATGAGCCACCACGCCCTGCACTGTGGTATGTGGTACTGGTTGCTGCTGGGCGTGAGTCTCCACATCCAGTATTGTTATGTGGTTACCGGGGAATCGAACCCGGGCCCTTGAGCTTGCAAGACAGGCGCTGGAACCACTGAGCTAACTACCCGGCCCTGTAGATATTTCTTTTTAACAGCTTTCACAACAAGAGTTGCTCACTGACACTATTTTCCTTTTCAAAAACCCTTTCAAAGCAGCCAATGGAGCTCAGCTTTTCCTTTTTTTTTTTCCTAAGACAGGGTCTCGCTTTTGTAGTTCAGGCTATTCCTAAACTCAGCCTTTAACTCACAACAATCCTCCTGCCTCTGCCTCCCAAGTGCTGGGATTACAGGCGTGAGCCACCAGGCCCAGCACTGTGTTATGTGGTTCTGATTGCTGGTGGGTGTTAGTCTCCAAGCCCAGCATTGCTCTACGTGGTTATCAGGGTTCGAACCCAGATCCTTGCACTTGCAAGGCAGGCACTGGAACCACTGAGCTAAATTCCCAGCCCTCACTCAGCTTTTCTTAAGGTCCATTCTCCACCTTTCCCTGGAACCAAACTACTTATTTATTAAAACCTTAAAATGTTTTACCATAGGATCAAGTTTTAAGAGGGTTAGGCTCATAAAAATTATGTCATGCTCATGTGCACCAGATTAAAAATTCAATATACTCAAAATAAATTCTTTTTTAATGTAAGGAAAGAGATTAAGAGTTGCAAACAACCATATTACATATACATTTGTGAATCGTATCTCAAAGGTTAAACATTGTTGCCTATGTGTATTATTGACTTTTCTTTCACTGGAACAAAATAACCAAAACCTAAAAATATAAAGATAGAATTATTATGGCTCATGGTTTTTGGAGAATACAGGCCATGGTTGGCTGCACTCAAGATAGAATTAGCACTGTGAAAAGCATGGCAGTGCAATGCTATTCAATCTATAGCAGTCAGGAAGTATCAAGATATGGAGAGAAGGATCCAGGGACAGGAATATTCCACTCTAGGCATATCCCCCCGAAGACTTCCTCATATGACCAGGTCTCCACTTGCAAACAGCACAGTTAACTAGAAATTCATCAGTGGACAAATATATTGATAAGTATAGTACGTGAATGATCCAGTCAGGTTCCAAAATCCCAACTCTGAACACAAACTGTTTGAGAAACATTTTAGATCTAAACCATAACATTCTACCCCCGGCATTCAGGCTCATTTCTGTCTCATTTTGTAAAATGAATTTAGTCCATCTCTTGGAGTTAAAAAATTCTTAACAGTTCCAGTACAGATGAAACAAAAGTCTATGTCCAGAGTCTCCTCTGACACACAAGGAAAAGCCTTACCTGTCAGCTCCTGCAAAAATTAGAAAGTATCTCCAGTATAGAATGGCAGAAAGTAAAATTTTCAATCCAAAAGGGACGAAAAAAGGGAATAAAAAGGAACTGAACCAAAGAAAGAGTGAAACACAGGAGAGCAAACAATAAATTCGATGGCTCCATGTCCATCATCTAAGGCAAGTTACTGCAAGCTATGGCGATACAGGTTTCAGCCCATATAGCCCCCTCAGGCTGGTCACCTTTGCTGCTGGTGATTTAACTCAGCAGACCTTCCTCATTCCTGACATCTCTGACTTCCTGGGGTTTTTCCACTGCACTTTTCAATTCACTCTCACAGCTTTACTGAGTACCCTCTCACACGCATACTATATAGCCTGCCAGGCCTTCTTCTGAGACCTAGGTGGAAGCTCCTATCACACCACAGCTTTTGCATGGTGCACAGCTGGAAAACTAGAGTGGCATCAAGGTCTGCCACCACTGAGAAGAGAAGCTGGTTAAAAGCAACCAGCAGTACTCATGCCACAGCCTTAATACTGAGCTGCCTTGAAAGTTCCACCAGATCGCCCATGGTCTATGATTGTGCCTCGAAAACTCAAACTATGAACAAACTCATAGTTGAATAATACCACTAGCCCAAGAATTACAAATTATGTTTCCACTAATAGCACTGTGATGAACCCTATCAAGTTTAACTAACCTTGCTTTGCCTCCTACTATTAAACTCCTAGAACTATTAATTATTGTATCAACTTTTTCTTGATATAACTTCTCCATTATCTTACAGGCTTAAATGTACTAATTACAGCATTATATATTCATTTTATATATTAATCTCAACACGAGGTAGTCTTCCTTATCAAATTAGCAAAGTTTTCCTTCGTTTATATGAGAAAACATTCTCATAATACATTTATTTCCCTTTTTTTCTCATTACACTAAATCCTAAAACTATTATAGGTAATATATTCTCGAATTATAGTTTAACAAAAACATTACATTGTAAATCTAATAATAAAAGCTATTTTTTTAATTACCAAGAAAGAGTTATAGATTAACTGGTTTACCGACTTAATTAAATTCAGCCACAAAGTCTTAGGACATGGCCAAAACACAGAAAAATTATTTGCCAAAATGAAATCTGCACAGCCTCTTCTTGTTTCCAACAGTCTTCATTTCCATCTAAAACTTCATGCAACTTGTCTTTATTATCCACATTTCCATTACTCCTTCGGTCTTCTAAGCTCCAAACACAATCACCAGTTAAATTCTGTCTGCATCATTGTTTTTCATATAGAAAGTCCCAGAAAGGCCTCATATGTTCAGAAACGAGGCTATTGGAGGGTGACTGGATGACAGGTTCAGAGCTGAGTGTGCTGTTGGAAAGTGAGAGCTGCTGGGAAAACGAAGATCACTTTCTGGTTGTGACCAGAAAGGGAATATCTCCATTCCTCCTTCCTCCTTTCACTCTTTACTTCCTGTACACCATGATATAAGCAGTCTTTCTCCATGCCAGGCCCTTTCACCATGTTCTTCCTGTCTTGAAACAGGCCAACTGTGGACTAAGAACTATTATCAAATTGTGAGTGTTGAGTATTGTGTTGCCAGGACAAGAAAGTGACTAAGAATAGGGCTTTTCTAGCCCACATCTCCAAACCTTTCAAAACTCATCCCATAATCCAGTTTTAAATATTTCTAAACTACATGGAAAGGTACAGTCATGGCAATAACCCCACATCTTACCAATTATCTACTCATCACTTTTCCATCACTGGTGCAAAATACCCAACACTCACAACTTAAAGATGTAGAAGTTTATTTTTGCTTATGATTTTCAGTCCATTGTTTCAAGGCAGAAACAGCATGGTGGAAGCCTTGGCAGAGGGAAGCTGTTCAATGCATAGCAGCCAGGACGCAGGGGGTTGGGGGAAGGAGTCGGAACAAGAAGCAGCTCTTCCAGATCATGTGCCCAGGGACCTGCTACTTCACACCAAGCCCCAACTCTGAACAGCTATAAAACTCATCAGTAGACTAATCCACTGAGGAGTACAGCACCTTCATGACTCAATCACCTTCCAAACTCCTCACCTCTGAACAGGAGACTTTTATATCTAAACTTGCAAGCAAGACTGGTAAAAGATAGTGAGAACAACTCCAAAACATGTGGTAGTGTCTATAATCTTTAGCACTGCCAGGATTCAACACACACCAACTGACAGTTATTTCCCATGGTATTAAATTTAACTAGTTCTTACCTATATTTTCTGTAAAGATTCTATCACACTTAATAAAAATGATACAATGAAAACACCTTAGTCCTAAAAAATACAATTGAAGACTATAAAGGTCATATTCGAAATTTAGCATATCTAAAGCCAAATAAATGAGCATCTAAAATTCTGTGCAGTAAAACTGCTCCTTTCTTCTCAATGAACTATCATCAAAAACAAAAACTCTTCTAAATAGTCAACTGCTCTGTCAAATGTAGCACTAAAATTTCACCTACAGTATTTTTAAGTTATCTGCAAGTTTAAATGCAACCAGTCATAACTGTTTTAGACAAAGAAAGCAAAAATACTACCTAAACTACATAGTCTTTACCTTTCATTTTATTTCATAGCATTAACAATTTCCATCTGAGTATGTTTCCTACTTGCTGAAGTAAAGAGATTCATTGTTAAATTTCTACAACACCTAAAATATACTGTAAATATAAAATGGAGTAATTATAATTTAACATACCACATTCAAAGTTAACAAACATAATAAAATGGTAGGCATACAAAAAGCTGTCCACCTCTTCTTTCACCCTTATGTTAAAACATTTCACTGCTTTTATGCAGTAAATGCCTGCGACTATAAATCAACAGAGTGCATACATGAAATATATTCCCTTTCCCCTCGATGAATCTTGCTAAGAAATTCATGCAAGAAGTTAGTTTACACATTTCAAGAAATTAACCCCTCTTCATTGCTCCTATTCTTAAGAGATATAGAATATTAAAAAGTATTTGAAACTGCTGAGTTTACTGATAAAATATTTCCCGTAAGTATAGAGGCTTCAAGTTCGGGATACTTCTGATCTTATTTCCATCATATTTCTCCCTGCAGGCTATTTCAACATGTAGTCTAACCGCAGTGTAGTTGCATATTTAAAAAAAAAGAACAAGATAGCCATACAACGTTTCAAAGTATGATTTTAAAGATAGAGCAGGTACTTGAACACTAAGTCGCACCCTTGAGATGTCAAGGAGTGGGTGTCTTACCTCAAAATATCCTACTGTGAATCGATTTGGCAACATTCATCAAATATTTTTAGGATGTGTATGGTGGTGTCTGTTGGAGTAATATGCTGTTAGGTTGCCAGAAAAGGATCCCAAACTCTAACACAAAAGACACGTTTTTGTTTTTAAATGTTGCCCAGTTTTTGTAACAACAAAGTTCCTATGAACATCTGAGTTCTCATGGTACAGTGGACCACAGTCGAAAAGAACAGAGCAGGAAACCAAAATATTTTGAATGAACCCTGTTAAATATTACTAAATATTCGTTCTATGAGGGCTGGGGCTTCCTTTGCCTCTTCTTTTCCCAGCCAAAGGGACAGTGACAGCATGTAGGAAAGATGAAGAGGGCAGAGGAAAAGAACAGACCATCACCTGAATGTAGATAAATCTGGCCTCCAGTTTGTCTAGACTTGGTGTGTTAACCACCGCAACGGGCCACACAGATACAAGAAAGCTAAGCTGCCAAAGAACACCGGTCCTATAAACGTCCCCCGGTTCACTCTGTCGCCGTGGTGTTTTTATCGCACCAGGTTTATAAAATGCCCAGAGTTCTAGAGTGACCTGTAGAGCACCGCTACCTCCCAGTGCTCCCGGAGAGCCAAGCCCGCGCGGCGGTGAAAGGACGCGCAGAGTCCCCCATAGCACTTTGCGCGTCCCCAGTTCCACTTGAAATTACAAAGTGAAGAAACTTAAAATTCCAGAGCGGGCCGCGAGTTAGTTGCCCGCGAGGCCCCGCCGGGACCGGCTGCGTTCCCTCCGCACGCCGAGCCCGCCGCCGCCCAGGAGAGCGCAGCCCGGCAGCTCCGAGGGGCTCGCCCGGCGCTCCGCTCCGGTCCGCGCTCGGCCGCGGCCGGGACGCTCGCCACAGGGCTCGCGCTCGGCCGCCGCTGTCCCGCCGCCGCACTGACCTCGCCACCGCTCGTGCCGCCGCCGCCGCACACCTCCATTTCTTGGTTCCACGGCTCGTCCTGAGGAGCGGACGGCAGCATCGCCCCTTCGAGGGAAATCGGACCGGAGCTACAGACCGGCCGCGCAGCCCGGCATCGCGTCCGAGGAGCCGGCCCGCCGCCGCCGCCGCCGCCGCCGCCCCACGCTGCGCCCCAGCCCTGCCTGCGGCCACCGCCGCCGCGCCGAGCCCCTCGGAGCCGGAGCGGGGAGTCTGCGCCGCGCGCTGCCGCTCCGCGCGAGTCAACTCTGCCGAGTCTCCGAGCGCGGCCGCCGCGCCGCTCGGGCTCCGCGCTGCCGCAGACTTGACGGCTGCCAGACAGCGAGCGGCTCCCCCCGCCCAGCCAGCCGCTTCTCCGGGCGCCTCGCCGCTCCCCGCTCCCCGCTCCCCGCTCCCGCTCCCGCTCCCCGCTCCCGGCTCCCCACTCTGCCAATATGGCGGCCACGGCGTTACCTGTGCGGCGCTCGGAACCCCCTACGGCGGCGGCACCGCGGCGTCACCCGGACGTCAATGGAGATTCCCCAGCCCGCGGTGGGGGTGGGGCGGGCGGCAGGGGCGGGGCGGGGCGGCTGCGGGGGACTGCGGGGTGGTGATGGGAAAGAAGGGAGGAAGCGTGCTGGGCGGGTGAAGAGTAGTAAAAGACACTGCTAGCTTCTTGGTAAACCTGCCCACTCCAGCGAGCATGCGCAGCGCTGTCCACACATGCTCAGCAGGCTCTCCCAGGACGACAGAGCTGTCTTGCTGGCGGGAGAATTCACAAGGTTACAGGAACCTCCCTTCCCACGTTGCAGGAGACAGGGCCAGGCGAGGACTCCAGGAGTACCTGCTTTCCAGGCTCAGGAAAAACAGTTGTCCTGTACCGAACCAGGCTTATTTCAGTACTTAGCGATAAATCCTTGTGCCGGGATTTTGACTACATTATACATGAGCCTCCAGAAGCTGGAGAAGAAAAGAAATAGCTTCTGAAAGATACTAACATAGTCCTGCTTACTACTGACTCAAAACCTTTTTATCCTTCTGATGCTCCAGTTGTTGACCTCACTCCTGATTACACGCTTCTTGTGGACACACATGCTCACACACAAACACGGAGGCCTCTAGTTGGACTTTTCTTTTGACAAGGAAGGCAGAGTGTCTGATGCTCATTCGTCTCTCATCTCGCTATGAGAATGCAGGATCCATTGTGACAATAATTATGACTTTCACTAAGCCACACGCTGCACTCAGTTCTAACAATACAGTGGTGATGAAATAGAGTCTCACACAGGGAATGACCAAAATCCTCATCGAAACACTGTAGAACCACAAATTCAAAGAGCTTATAAGAACAATTGTAAAAGCAACTAAGCCAGCTCAGTACCTGGGAGAGGTTTCTAACTTCCACATAAAGCACAAATTCTTTCACCCTTCTACATCTAGGACTCTTGAAGATGACAGAACTATACTTCCTATTTATTTCACTACCAAGCTTTGAGTGATAATGAAGAGCAGGACAGGAGCAGGGGCTCTTGCAGTGCATTAGAAATAAGGTCCATTAAGAGCTCTTCCATTTACTACTGCTTAAAATGCAGGAAGACAGTGAGGTGTGGGAGTAAACTTCTGTAAGTGAAAGCTTTGAAAGAAGTGAGTACGTGGGGCTATAAACCTTGAAAATGAGTGACTTTATGTGCGCAAGCAATTGAATGACTTTATATTTGGCCACGCTGGAAGTGTTTGTGGTTAAGGACAATAATTTTGCACTCTGAAGTACATTCCTCTTCTGCTTCCTCAAAACCTTTGTTCTGGAACACACACTGCCTCATACACATACACATACACATACATACATCATCATCATCATCATTATCATCATCGTCAGTTTTCCTCCTATTGCATTATTCTGCATCAGCAGAAATATGCTGTTACTGACTCCGACTTGCTAGCATGTGGTGCAATTCATTACTTCCTCTTTTAAATATGTTCTGTTCATTTTCAAAACAAAACAAAGTTCGTTTTCTTCCTTCGTCATTGATGATTTCTCTCCAGTCTCTACTGCTGGATCATCTCTCATCTTCCCAATCTCTGACTCTTCGAATGTCAAAAGTTAATCCCTGAACTCAATCTTCCACAACACTCCAGGTACAGTATTTCCATATCCCATCCATGACCATGCTTTCAACCTCATTTGTATGCTGAGTATGTGCAAAATTATCTCCAGCCACAACTCTTTCTTAAAGTCAAGACTTATACTTACAAGTGCCCATTTAACACTGTTGCTTGCATTAACTACTATTTTGACCCCAACCAATCTACTTACCCTCTAGTCTTCTCCAGGGCAACTAATGACATCGGCATCCACCTATGTTTCTCCTCATGTTTTATTTCAGAGCATCCTTCCATGGTCATTCCTCCTAAAACATCACGCCCAAACTCTACCTTCATTCTCCTTTGTTTTTCTTCATAATACCAATGAACATCTTGTATATTTGTTTTATTATTCTCCTTAGCACCTACATAATTTATGGAACATAGGGGTGCTCAGTAGTGTTTTCAAAATGAATGTCTTGATATTTTGGCATGCATTTGATAAACACACTGCCTTACCTATTTTAAGAAACTTCATCAGAATTAATACATATTATTTTCTTTATATATAGAATTAACATAGAAGCTGAAGGCAAAACTTAGTGATGGAGCGAATGCCAATTTGCGTTCAGTCTCCAGCACAAAACAATAATGAAATAAAATTTAACCTTCTTGTGTATTTATTCATTCATTGTCTTTTGCATATAATCTGTCATGCAGCTGTCCCATTTGTTTTGTTTGAGACAGTTGAACAATGCAGGCCTTGAACTCACCATCATCTTGTCTCAGCCTATGGAGTGCTGGAATCCCAAGCATACACCATCAAACCTGGTTACATCATTCCTGTCTTAAAAATAATAATATTTTTCATCAAAAACCCTTCCTCATTGATGATGAAAATGCAGACTAGCATAAAATTTCTAAATCACTACAGAGATTCTTCAGAAAGCTAAAAAATAAAAATGAAAAACGAAATTTTATTTGACCCAGCATACCTTTTCTAGATATCTTCCATAATGAGTTAAATACATCGTATTGCAGTAGTACATCTGTACTCATGTTTGTAGCAGTATGATTTTTTTAATAAATAAATTATGGAAGAATCCATATGCTCATCAACAAATGAATGGATTGTGCTTGCCTTGGCAGCACATATACTACAACTGGAACCAAACAGAGAAGATTAACAAAGGAATGGATAAAGAAATACACACACATGTATATACATATATAGACATATATATAATGTAGAATGTATATAATGTATATATATATATATGTCTATATATGTATATATGTCATATATATAAAATGTAGAAAGCTAATATGAGTCATTTTGAAGAAAAGAGACCCATCTTGAAACTGGAATGTTAACAGAAGTTAATCAGACACACAAACTTAAATATTGCCTGGGTTCACTTATATGAGAAACAAAGTATAAATAATTTCAAGAGTGAAATAAAAGACAGATAATAGGAAACAGGAAGATAGATCTCATGTAAATGGGAGTGAGACCAAGACATGAAAGGATAGGTGAAGAAGAGAAAGAAAAAGGGAAGCTAAAAAGAACCAAAATGTGGTGTGTAGGTATACCAATACCCCATGATGAATACATTCATTGTTTATTGCAAACATGCACGAATAAAAAAATTAAAAGAACCTTTCTTGACGCTATAGTTTTACTAGATTCCGGTATTTCACAACTCTTGATGAGTTAACTAGTCATTTCAACTCTATCTCATACATGCTCAAACATCTGCTCCTTCCTCAAGGCCTCAGATCACCTCTTCCAATGTTCGGCTGAACTGATGCTACACTGTCCTCCCTGATTTTTCTGAGTCTATGCTTACACTTTCTCTTACCTGACAAATCATTTTACTCACTGCAAACACAATGATAAAAATTCTTGAAAGATTCTCCGTCATATCCCATAAAATATTCGTACTCCTTATCTCTCAATGAAAACATATTACCATCCAGTTCCTGTCTTTCTAGCTTCACCTTCAAGATCTAGCACCACACAATAATAAGATCAATGAACTTATCATTGTCTCTTCTCTTTCCTAGGCATACTTAATCAATGTATTCTCAATAACAATCAGTACTGATAACTACTCTCTATACAGAGTCTGCTATTCACCGGATATATGTTCATCATAAATTAATTTGGCCTTCACGACAATTTGTGAAACACTATATCTCCTAACCATTTCTCAGCCTTTTGACTAAGATCAAGTATAGTATCTAGTCTTATTGGTTTATTAGCTGATATATATTCTATCCAAGGATAATATATGAATTGGATTTTTGGAGCTACAAGATTGAATAGGAGCTTGTTCTGTCCACTCCACACATTGATCTGGTATTGCAGAACCTCCAGGAACAGTAAAGTTCATATAATATATAAAAAGTGAAATCCATTAACAATACTAGTGAGGGAGCAGATGAGTATCCATTCTAATAGTCTAGTGTAACTCTTTGGAATTCGGTGAAGGTCACTGATATTTCATGATTTAGCTAAAATCTTAACATCATTTAATTTCAACAGGATATGTTCCAAAGAAGTATAATAACAAATTTATTTTCATTTATATTTGCAAATATCATTCAAACAGGTCAGAATATTTTATTAGAGTCTTACTTTCTGGAAAAGCAGTAGGCTCTTATAGTGCTAGAATGTTATATCTACTAGACAGGAAATGAATTTCAAGGATGATATGAATAATTGTAATAATCACTGTTGTTGAAGGAATAGATGCCATTTTATAAGTCAAAGCAATAATTCTAGATACAAAAGTAATCTGACCATATTCTTCACAACACTATATGTCAAAATTGAATTTGTCAGCTTTATTGTATAACTAACGATTCCTCGATTCGGATCTCTTTCCAATTTTGGACTTTTGTTGCAGACAATTCCTTCTGAGATAAATGTGAACCATAATTTTTAGTTAAGGGTAAATGAGTAGCTATGCTACTCTATTTAGTTTTCAAAAGTACTTCTAAATCTTCAAAGTAGTGAAAAGTGCAACAACCAATTTGCCAAGATTCAAATTTCCTTTTGCATATTATTAATACAACTCATCACATAAAATACAACATATGATTAAAATTTCCTTTATTGAAGTAATGAGAAATTATTTCCTTGGATCCATTCTAATGTGTTCACTAGTTTCCACTAGAATCCCATGGTTTTAAATTAAGATTTATACTAAACAGAAACAGATAATTTAGGAATAACACTTATAGTCTTATTAACATGCTACTCTAAGTCATCTGTAAACATACATCAGGATCATGTATAAAACTTGGGAAAATACAGGTTGCTAATCCCATCCCCAGTGTTCCTTGTTCAGGAAATTTTTCTTGGAAACTAAACATTTGTGATTTTCCCCAGTTAGCAGACAATTTTGATGCTGTTCATCTACAAACTATACTTCAAGAACTTCTAGTCTAACTAATTAAAACAAATAAAATATTTTGGGAAATATTTTTGTTTGTAAAGCCTATGTAATTCATTCTTATTTCATATTTTGTGAACTTAGAGGAAACAAATTTAATAAAGATTTGAGCATAAATACAACTTAAAACTGCAAAAAAATTTACAAAATAAATTTTCTTTAAGGCACAAGCACACCTGAAGTACTTTTATATTCCATTATAATATTATATTATTTATATGTAATTTATTACACAAAAGAATAGGCATGGTAATAACAGTTTATTAGTAGCATACATAGTTGAACATAACAACATGTTTGCTTTCATGCTGCCCTGTCTAGGAACTCAGCAGGGAATGTGGGAAATGTTGGACATGTCTAAAGAAGAGGATATGTATTGATTCAGCTGAGAATCAACAGAAGGGGTGAAAACCTTCCACGTTATGTGTATACAACAAGTCAGAGACAAACAGGCTGACCTTAGGAAAACACATAAACATCTGTATGGTGGCAAGTTCTTGCTCAGTGATTCAGTAAAACTTCAGGTAAATGAAGCCTAGTACCCTGGATAGCTCCCTGGAAATTAATTTAGTTTGAATCTAAACCTAGCTTCACTAAACAAGCCTGTTCTGTTCAGACCTTCACCCACTATTAGAATTCTGAATGTTAAGAGTCTATATATTTATATAAAGTGAAGAAATAGAGACTTGAGGCTTATTTTAATTTCTCAACTAACACTCATACTTCCTATCAAATAAATTTGGTAATATTTTGGCCATACTGGAAGAAATGTAAAGATATCTGAAATTCTGTGTACATCTACATTAAGGTTCACAGACAAAGCAAGATGTTAAAAAGCAAATATACTTATCCCTTGGTATCCATGATGGACTGTTTCTAGGACAACACCCATCCAGATACTAAAATTCAAGGATGCTTAAATTCTTTATATGGCATAATAGTTGCATATAAGGTATGCAATCCTCTCATATATTTTAAATCACTTTGCATGCCCTTTAATACTTAGTGGCATTAAATACTATTTTTAGGACACAATAACAAAGCAAAAAATTATAAATGTTCATTAGAGACACAAAGATTTTTCCAAATACTTTTGATTATGATTTTGATTGTGGTTGACTACATCTATGGATACTCAACCCATGAATACAGAAAGCTAAACATATTGAATTTCCATTGTAAAACTGAAAATAATGTTCATTATTTTCTTTCACAATTTAATGATTCATAGCTTGGTGTGTGTGTGTGTGTGTGTGTATGAGAGAGAGAGAGATAGAGAGAGAGAGAGTGCTGAGGTTGGACCCCAGAGCCTTGTACCTGCTTAGTATGTGCTCTCTCTGTGCAATACTCCTAACCTTTCAATGATTTTTGAGTTGACATAAAATTTAGGTTCAAGAGGTTATCCATGTGAATAGCACACAAACTCATTTTATAATTTATTTATGTACTCCTAGAAAATGAATCCTATTTGAATATAAAAGATTTTCAAAGACAATGTAGCTTCTAAATTTTCTACTGCTTATACCATTAAGTATGATCTAACATGTTTGAACAAAAATTTAAACAATAATTAAAACATACTTTTAATCAGAAGCCCACTAAAAATATTATGAATTTAGTCCATATGTAAATCTTAATTTGTTTTCAAAATTAATAGTTATTAAAGCTGAGTTTATGAACATAAATTTGAAGGAACTTGTTTATTATATGACAATTATATGAGCTTTCACTAAAAACAGAAATAACTTAAACTGACAGACTTAGCAAGTTTTTAAGAAATAAAACAGTACTGTGACACATTTTAGAGCTAGAATAGATGACTATGAACATACACAAGGAATTGTGGAAATAAGGAAAACATATATTATATATAATAAATAATATTATATATTATATATATATAATAAAACTGTCTATGTCAGCTTTAGTCAAACAGTTTTTAGAAGACTATCTACTACATTGGGACTTCATCCAAGCTTGTAGAGAGATGGAAAGATAGCAACAAATAAGCAAAAAATCACAGTATTCTTTGAGCCCACTAAAGAATGAAAGATATAGAGCCAATAGCACCTGAAAATGTAAAACAAGACAAGCCTTCTACAGAGAAAAGAAATGTAAATGCTGACTCAACTGTGACATTACATAGGGATAAGGGGTCTCTGAAAAACAAGTATAAAGAGTTAAATTAAAATTCTTAGGTAATTTTTGAAGGTCATCTGTGGTTTAGCATGCTACTGCAGAGCGTTTTGGAGCTGCAGAAACAAGAAAAGCTGGTTTTCACTCTCAGTTTTTTTTTTTCCACCAGCTACCATGTTGATCATGAAAAAAGATGGGAAGAATAGAATTCCAGAAAAAGCCTTTCTGAGAATTGCAAGCCTGGAAGGGTTGGGAGTGGGTAGGAAAATACAGAGAGCTAGTACTGCAGAAAAGGTAAAACTTATGCACAAATGCTATGGAGTGTCAGAATTAGCAGCAAGCAACACAGAGTGTTGCCCCTTTTGAAAGATATGAAGACAAGTTGTTGTTTGGTGAGGGTAAAAGGAAAAAAAAAAACTTTGTTCCCTAGTGAAAGGCAGAAAATTGTCCTAGGTCCACACAATTAGAAGATTATAACCAATAATGAGAGAGAGAGAGAGAGAGAGAGAGAGAGAGAGAGAGAGAGAGAGAGAGAGAAGAGCTGGCAGAAAATACAAGACAGAAGTTGGATGCTGTGGAGAGATATTACTGCAAAAACTCCACTCCTGAGAAACGAAAAAGAAGGGCCCAAGATTTAAGCTGAACAAAAGCAACAAAAATTACCTTGTCCCATCTTGGTGCTGCCAAGTATCAAATAAAAACACCACATTGAAAAACAAAAAACTATAAAAGTTTTGGAAGAAAACAGTAAAAATCATTCTCAGCTAGAGTTGCAAGTCTTCCATGAGATTCCTTCACATGAAACCAAAGGCATGATCCATTAAAAATGATAAATTGAAATTCATCAAAGAATTTTAAAGTTGCTGTGCAAAAGATCCTGCTAAAAGGCTGAGGCAACAAACTCCAAATCGGAAAAACATATTTGCAAGTCACATGTCTGAAAAAAGGTTTGGATTTAGATTATATAAATAATTCTGTAAACTTAACAAGAAGGATATAAGCAATCCAATAATAGAATAGGAAAATCATGGAACAGATACATGTCCAAATAAAACATATGTTAAAAAGAAGCACATGAAAATGTATTCAGTATTGAGAAAAACAAATGCTGACAGAATGGGCTATTCATTTTGGAAAATGGTTTCATGAATTTTTAAATAAATATACTCACTATCTGATTGAGAAACAACAACCTTGGTTATTTATTCTAAAGAAACAAAATCTATGCTCATTCAAAAAAATGTACACCAATGTTCAAATAGACTTTATTTGTAGTATGAAAAATTCTGACAAAAGTCAAATATCTCCAAACTGCGGACTGAAAAAATATTGTAATATATCCATGTGACAAGACACTACTCAATAATATAAAGGAACAAAGTATTAATACATGCACCAACTTTGAATAAACAAACTCTAGTATATCGATATAAGAGAATGCTGCTGAGCAATAAAGGGGGACAAACTATTGACATGCAGCAATTGGGATTGATATCTGGGGCATTATGTGGCTTAAGAAAAATTTGAACACAAAATATTACGTACTTTTGGATTCTACTTATATAATAATGTTAAAATGTCAATACTGGACAAATGAAGGAAAGATTGGTAGCTGTCAAGAGTTAAAGCTAAGAGAGAGATGTAATTATTATGAAGAAACACAAGAATGATTTTTCTGTTTTGTATAACTTCTGTACTCATATTATGTTTTTGTTACTAAAGGTTATGAGCATGAGAAAATTTCATGCATGATGAAGCTAAAACAAAATAATCAGAATAAAATTTATTCTTTAGACAATAATAACCCCACATCAGTTCCCTTGTTTTGATATTATAATAAGTCTGTATAAGATATTCTCAACAGTATCATCAGAAAAAAGACAGATGAATGATTCGCAGGAAAAGAACAAACAGAAAAAATTCACAGGATATCAGTCCAACCAAGTTAGTAATTTCAGTAAGTGAAAATCATCTAAAAACCTCATAAAAATTTCAGTGAAGATGAAATATGAGACTAATGTCTTAGTAACTTTTCTCTTATACCTGAAATAAAATACCCCATGTCCATAAGTTAAAGAAGTGAAGGTTTATTTGGGCCACAGTCTACACAGGTTTCAATCTATAATCAGCTGGCATCAAGACAGGGTGGCACCGCAGACAAGCATTCCAGAGGAGTAAATTCCTGACAGTCAGAATGTAGCAAAACAAGCAAGGGACATTAGAAATGTCTTTCCACCCTTTTTACCCTACCTAGACTACTAAGGGGAGGGAGCATTCCAATCTATCACAACTAATTACAAGCTGCTTTAGAAGAAATGCATTTAATATATAAAGACATAGTTAGAACAAAATTGCAAGGATATGAAAGGCCATCCCATGACAACATTAAAAAAATTTTTGAGTGAGTATAACATAATCAGACAGCATTATCAAGGATAAGAAGAGAGGCTACATAAAAGCAAAGCAAAAGGTTTAATTCATAAGACGTACAAAAAACTCATAAATGTCTATATATCTAACAAAACTTTGAAATATATGAAAAAAATATTTGAAATGAGAGCTGGATATGTCCACAATTATAAAGATTGTGGACATGTCCAATTCTCCTTCGCTTGTAATTGGTTATTTTACTTATTGAAAGAAAAAATAAATTTATTTGTGATTTCAAACTTGTCACTATCTTCTTGTGTCTGTGGATATTTGGTATTGTCCAATTATGCCATCATTCTGCTGTGGCCAGTAGACAAAAAAGCAGTCCAGATCCATCCTGAAAAATCCTAGCAAGCCTCCAATGGCATTAGGGCAGAGTGCTGGGTAATTCCACAAAAGCTGCAGTGGGATTAAGGCGGGGTGCCAGTCTGGTAGCTTCAAATCCACAAAAGTTTAGACTGATTCTGGCCTCTGTTTATGAAGTTGGTATCAAACAACAGTACTCTGGACGTCTCTTGCTGATGTGACCATA
>PVIR01007684.1:28143-60048 GCA_004026965.1 Petromus typicus | reverse complement strand
AGGTTTTTTGAGACAGGGTCTCGCTTTGTGGTTCAGGCTGGCCCTGAGCTCAGCCTCCAACTCACATCACAATCCTCCTGCCTCTGCCTCCCGAGTGCTGGGATTACAGGCGTGAGCCACCACGCCCAGCGCTGTGGTATGTGGTACTGGTTGCTGCTGGGTGTGGGTCTCCACACCCAGTATTGTTATGTGGTTACCAGGGAATCGAACCCGGGTCCTTGCGCTTGCAAGACAGGCGCCGGAACCACTGAGCTAACTCCCCGGCCCTCTTGCTTAACTTTTAAAATGAGTCATTGTTTTTGTGGTTATTAGTGTACTCACTCTCATGGGCTGGAAAGAAGCATGGGGGACCAGGGCCCCAAGCAGCCTACCAGAACCATGAAGAAAGCTGTGACAAGAAGGAAGTCAGTAGGAGGAAGTGGAAGAAGAAAGATACAAAAGTAACAGAGGAATCTTGCTCTGGGGGATCACGACTATAGCTTTTTGTACTTCTGATTTTTATGGGTTACATGAGGTAACATAGCTTCTTTAATATTTAGTCCTGTTTCAGTGCCACCTACAAATAAAAACTGATACTTTACAGAATTTTTTCCTGAGAGTGGTGTCATAACAGAACGAAAAACTGAAATATAAAAGACCTGAATATAGGAATGACACCTACATCTAAGGCTGTGAAGTTGGCTGTCATCAAAATGGGCCAAGGCAGAAGTGACAGCAAATGTCACTGAGCTCTAACTCAGGCCCAGAACATGCTCAAGGGGCCTCCACTCTGGAATTCTCCCTAAGGAAAATCTGAGATTTTAAAATACATTGCTTAATAGTGATGATACCAAAGGGGACAGAGGGAGCACTCAGCTGGAATTTTGATCATGTAACAAAGAAAAGTTTTATAGATGTATGGGTAGAATTAATGGGACAACTTTAAATCTGAGGTGATAGGCAACAACAACGAAGGGTTCTTCCCCCAGAAAACCACTGAGATTGCAGGGAAGAACTGATTTACTGGTGGGTGAAGAAAGGAAAGGCCATGTAGAGACACAGCTAGTGAGGAGGCCATGGATTCACATCCCAGATCCCAGCCAAGATCCTACAGGTTACTTCTCCAGGCTAAACCAACATGGACATCCTTTTGGCCACAAAGATCCACCATAACACAAACAAACACAACTTTGTGGTGTAAGCGGCTGGCGTGGAAGCATTTAAGATATTTTTGCTCCAAGAGTCATAGGTGGTAGGTCATTTTTGGTTTTGTTTTACTCCTCAGTACAATTCTACATCCAGATTTTAGGATGAATATTAAAAAATGTCATAAAAGATAATATAACAATAGTTAGCACACTATGTACTGTTCTTCAACATAGATACTTAGAGTGCAAATTGTCAAAAAGTGATTCTCTGTCATGAAGAAGAAACAGATACGGCAGAAAACTTTCTTTTCATTGAATTAAGAGAAACTAGTAGATTAAATGAAACAAATTAACACAGACATTAAAATATTTTTCAAGTAATAGCATAAGTAATGCAGGAAATGTTCTGAATCTCTTGTCTTTTTCCATTTATCCATCTTCTATTTTGTTTCTCATTCACATATATACACTCGATTTTCTCACATGAGAAATCATGAAACATTTGAGTGTGTGCGTCTGATTTATTTCACTCAACATTGCCTTCTCAAGTTCTATCCATTTATCTTAAAATTCTTTAAGTTATTTTTCATTATAACACAGTAGTGCTCCCATGTGTACAAACACCACATTCTCCTTATCTATTTATCTGCTGATGGACATATATACACTGCTTCCAAGATCTAGCTGTTATAAATTGTGCTGCTAGAAATACAGATGTACTTGTATCCATATAATATGATAATTTTAACTCTTTTGGAAATATACCTAGATGTAGGATACCTGGGCTAAATTGAATTTGTATTTTCAATTTTTTGAGGAATTTCCAGGCTGATTCTCATATTGATTATTCTAGTTTACACTCCTTCCCACAATATAAAGAACTTCCTGTTCCTCATAGGAACATGCTGCCTGCATTTCTTATTAGATTGCTCCATAATAGTTATTCTTTCTGGGGTAAAATGCTATCTGTAAGAAGTTTCAGTTTACATTTCTCTAGTGGCTAGCAACATTGAACATTTTTATCATATTTATTGACTATTTGTACTTCTGAGAAGTATTTATTCATTTGGGATAAATAATGAGTTCTCTAATAAGAGTGTCTCACCTGATTATCAAACAGACTGATCATAACTCTGATATTAAATAATGAGGAAACAAATAATATCATAAGGCTGGGTGTCACTGACTGGGGACCAGATTTAACATAGAACTGCTGTAGGGGCATCTTAGTACAGTTAAAAGAATGTAGGACAAGGCCACAGGCAGACAGTATCTCTTTGTAACCACCTACAGGAAGATACACTTCCTGCTTCTTCCCAAAGACCATCATTCTTCCCTCTTACCCACCTCTGCTCCAAGCTCAGGAGCAAATGTAAACCTGGGAGCAAAGGCTGCAAGATTAATTAAAGAGTGGACCCCACAAAAAGCATGTGAAAAAACTACTTTGGCAAGAAAGATCAGGAGAAATGGAGAAGTGGGTTGGAATTTAGCTTAATGGCATAGCACTTGCTCAAAGGTTTGATACCAAGCAGTACGAACTGTGAAAGAGACAGACAAACAGACAGAGAGACTAAAGGAGACAGAGACACAGAAAAACAGATAGATGGAGACAAAAAGAGACAGAGATACAGACACACAGAGGCAGAAAGATATTCCAACAAATGGATGCAAATGTGATGATAAGAAAGAATAAAATATTTTTTGGTTTGTAAATAAGTACCTTTAATAAGTGGTTTATATCAATTTTCTATCTAATGATTATTTTATGATACTTCTAATAGTACATGTCTGATTGCTATTGGTGCTGGTTAAAATTAAATTTTAAAAGGGATAATATGAGCTCAGAGAATTAAATCCACATTTTTAATACAAAGAGAGTCCAAGAAACAATTTTGCTAAAATATTTTTTAAACATATAGGTCCATAGCTGGGCATAGTCACTCACGCCTATAATCCCAGCACTCGGGGGGCAGAGGCAGGGGGATTGCTGTGAGTTCAAGGCTTGCCTTGGCTACAGAGTGAGCTCAGGGCCAGACTGAACTACAAAGTAAGACCCTGTCTCAAAAAACTAAAAACAAACAAAACCATATAGACCTATCATTCAAAACAGACCTTGTAGACACATGGATATAAAATTTGAACCCCTACATTTGAAACCAACAATTGACTCCCTACAGATATTGTCTAATTTTCTTTACTAATTAAATATGTGACACAATTTTTTTTATCTTTTCTGATCTCATTTTTCTTTCCTGTAAAATAGAAATAACATTTCTATATACTTATCATGGATATAACAAGGTTAAATGAGTTAATACATAGAAGTCACTTCTCCATAACTGATTCTAACTGTATCCTATGGGATATCTCAAGGTAAAAACAATTACTTCTCAATTACTTGCTTTTTATGGAGATGGAAATTCGTTGTATTATAAATAACACTGTATTTGACTCAAATATAGTCTGTGTTAGTATTTACACCTAATGTTAGGAAACTGTCACAAAACTGAAAATGAAGGCCACAGTGAGAAATTTAATTCAGCAGAATTTAACATTTTTTCCAACTTCTTTTGCCCCTCAGACTACTTCCCTTTCAATTAATGGAGAACACAAAACTTAGATAGCTGACGAGCTCTTTCTGGTAAAACAAAAACATAGTTTTCGAAATGTCCCTGCCTTAAGAAGTCAAGAGAAGGAACACATACACGCCTATTACAGTCTGGCTACATCCTCACCTGTTCATTAGATTAAAGACTTTTGCAAAGCTTTCTCTAGACCTCACTTACTGGGCTAAATTCTTTCCAATAAGATACATCTTTCATGGGGGGCGGGGCGGTACTGGGGATGGAACTCAGGCTTTTGTGCTTCCAAGGTAGATGCAGTAACATTTGACCTAAATCCCTGGCTACCATGAGTATATTACCGTTGCATAAAAATTTTTGACTCTATGACTGCACAACTCATTTGCACACTGTACACTCACACTGGGAGAAATGAACTGTAGTTAAGATTATAATTCATCATCTGACACTGGCAGGTTTTGGGTTATTCTTTGAGATCTAATGAAGAAGAACTTATTAAATAATTTTACACAATGCAACAAAAATTTTAGATGCTGTTTTCTGCATAGGGCCAGAAGGGATGGATACAAAGACTGAACATCGCTGTTTTGCCACAGGCCTTGCTCTGTGCGGCTGCCCCCCCCCCACACACACACACACACAGCCCACGTCTGTAAAATTCAAATGCATCCACCTTGTAAGTTCCATTTTTCTCTCTAGCTGAGATCACAATCTCCCATTTAGGATGAATCTGACACTTAGATAAATGCAAGTATATGAAAAGGAATCGAAACTGAAGCCAGGGGAGGAAGAGCCCAAACCGACTTCGTTTCTCTTAGTTAAAATAATGCGGCTGCGAGGGAGGGGGAAAAAAAAAAAAAACTGCTCAGGTCATTTTTATCAAGTGGTTTGTAGTTGAAGGGATGTGGAAACATGTCAGAAATAATTATATCCTTCAAGTCCGTTCGTCTGCAGTCCTTATTCTTTCTCTGCTGCTCTCTCTTTATTTGCGAAGACACTCATGTTTTCATTTTAAATCAGTTCTGTCTTTCTTTTAAAAATAGTAATATCCGAGTTGTTTGCTTCCCAGGTAAAATATTTTCTCACTAACGAGTCAGTCCTCGCATCACCTTCCAGGGTGATGAGCACGCGCGCGTTTAGCCTGAGGAGGACCCGCTGGCACTGGACACTCTGAAGGCGAACCGAGGCGGTCCTTTCCCGAGAGCTGAGCGCTCCTCGTCTAGTTTCCTGAATGCGGTGACTTAAGGCACCCGGGGCCGAGAGAGCGGGGCTCCCACTGGAGCTCTGGCAGGAGCCGGCACCAGCTCACCTGCTCGGCCTGGCTTTCTCACTTGTAAAATGAAAACACTTCCACTGCTGATCCCTTAACGTACTTTTCTTCACTCTCACGTCATTTTACCTTTTCAGGTTCTGTTGAAAATAACATGAAAAAGCTATCTCTGTGATCAGCTCCTTTGATGATATTTTCTTCCTCATAACTGGACTTATTTCAGCAATTGTTATCGTAAATAAAGAGAAATAACATAAACTCTAAATATTAATGGCTCCAAATGTGCTCGGTTAAAAAGCACATAGTTGATCTCATTGTACCTTTTGTGAAGAGAGAATTTTAATGTGCCTTTTTCTCCCTTACGCTCAACTTCTCCTCGTCTCTTGGCGACAAACGCTTCTCAACTGAGGAGCGCAAATACTTCCATGACTTGCCAGATGACAAGGGCAGTTCTTCCCCCGCACAGCTGCCACCAAAGCACCTGATGCTCATGCTCAGGAGCAGGAAAGTTACTTGATGGTGATTCCAGGTATCAGAAGGTATCATTTTGTCTCTTGAGCTCCTTAATAACGGAAAGGAGAATGAGCCAAAAGTCAGGCTTGCTTCCAACTAAACCATTAACGTTCTCAGTGTGACTAAAACTATGCCCAACCCTTGTGAAACCTTTCTTTACTAATTCTGAAGCATTTTGCTTCGTTGCTGGCAGGTTTTGAATATTAAATTCATGGATGTGTCCCTCTTACATTTGAAGGGCATCATGAAGATGGCTTTATGTCAGTCTACTAAAATTCCTGTCAAAGTTTCTTTGAAACTGGGACTGGTTATAATTTCTACACAGTTTTTACAAGAAGCATAATCACAAAACAACAAAGTATGGCATTCTGTGGAAACACAAATACGCTAGTAGCTTAAAAAGAAATAAATTTATCAAATTATGTAATAGAGTGAAAAGCATAGTATAAGGAAGGAAGAAAGCAGAAGAATGGAGGAAGGGCAGCAGGGAGCGAAGGAAGACAGAAGGAAAGGATGTAAGGAAGGAAAGAAGGAAGAAATAATGGAAGGAAGCTAAGACAGAAGTTCTAACTTAGGCATGTACTAGACATTGCATTCGTGTTATTTGTTCTTTTCCTGTGAAACTGAAGCATGTTATCATTTCCTCTGTTAAAATTTCATGTTTCGTGATTCAGTCTAGCATATGGAAAAAAAAAAAAAGAAAAAGCAACAGCCTTTTTAACTGTCTTTGTATCAGGCCAGTGGTAAAAGTATAAAGTGGCATGATGCTTCCATCTGGAACGCACAGTGCCACCAGGCCAGCCTTGTTCATCATCAGTTCCTTCGGGCTGTCTCTGCCCACAGAGGGGCCTCTTCTCTACCATGGACCAGAAACCTACTGTGTTAATTCCTTACAAACCATGTACTGTTCTTGTCCACACAAAAGGAGTGCCCTTGCTTTGGAATGCTCTCTGCCTGTTCTATGATGCCATTGGCCGTAGAATGCTTCCCACCCACAGATACCAGCCATGGCAGGTTCTCCGTAACATAGAGGCCAAAAGCAAAGCTGCTTTTATGGCCACTCGGGGCTGATGCTCAGCCTTTCTCCGCACACCTGCCAAATAGCCAAGATCAAATGGCATTCAAATGTGTGTACTACGCAGCCTCCTGGCAAACTCATCAGGCATTGCTTCATTTTTTCCCAATGACCCGTGAAAGGTATATCACTTGCCTTTGATTTCACACAAATGTTTCAAGATGATCCTGAATGTTGGTTGAGACTCCACAAAGTCAGTTGTATCTGGTTTATAGTATTTGAAGTTCTTTATTAAAATTTATGAGTGGAGATTTAATCAATTCAGAGAACAAACTAACATTGTCAAAGAACAAATGCATTTTAAAACTTTCAATAATTATTAATTATAGAAATGTCTAAATTAATAGCCAAGTAAATATGTGTACATAATTAAAGTAGGCAAATACACAACTAATTATAAATTTATATGTACTAGATAATTACATTTGTGCTTAAGGTAATTGTTAGATATACATAATTAGACATGCATTTATTTTAATTTTCAAATTATCTACCATAATGTACAAATAATTGAGGATATTTTAACAAATAAATATATAGTAAAATTAAATATAATTAAATAATGATTGGAAAAATATACAGTAGAAGACTTTCAAGCTCAAGAAAGAGAAAAGCATAAAGACAAGCCACGAATTCCAATTAAAATAGTCAAGAAGAAATAAAAACTTGCAAATGTGGCCAATTCAGAGAATGGCAAGTTGTCATAAGAAAAGTGTATGTAAAATTATAGTCATTGCCCTTATATTTTGGCCTCTTTCTTTTTACTCACTAATTAAACTTCCTAATTTCAGACTCTGTTCTTCCCTGAGAAGCCCTGAAGACCTTTGGATCTGGCCCCAGCTTTACAGAGAGATTCTTTATGAAAAGAACTTTGTCTGTAGGTTGTCACTCTTTCTCATCGTCACCCTGTGCATCTCCTGATCTTGTGTGCATATATATATATATATATATATATATATATATATATATATATATATGTGTGTGTGTGTGTGTGTGTGTGTGTCTGTCTCCTGGTGTGATCAAGACAGATTGTCAATGTTGTGAGCCTTGTATTTTGTCTTTGGGGCCATTGCTATAGCATTTAAAATGTTCTATTTTAGACAAATGGTTCCAAAAGCAAAGATCTACCTCATCACACTTCTGTCAGTGATATTATGGCTTATTTATGTTTTTATCTTGTTTATCACATTGGCTTGAATCCCAGTTACTATAAATTTAATTTACAGTTTAATTACAGACAGTTATGGCACTATTAATAACAAAGTAAAAAGTAATCTCTGAAAATATTCAATTAGTTGGCTACTCTGTTCTAATACATAACTTTAATTTAAAGCTTGATTTCATACAGCCAAACATCTTTGAAATTTTATAGTTTAAAAGGAGTAAATAGCTTCTCAGAGAAGGAAAGTAGGCAAACTGTCCCTTGAAAATGAAGCAGCAGTGATATTTTCCTCTACCCACTTTATAATTTCTTTTTTGCTTCCAGGCTCATAACAAAGGCTTCTGTAATCAACTGTGACATGTGTAAGTGTCCTGAATTGAGCCTGTGAGTCCCTGCATGCAAAAGGCAGCAGAACTATGGAGAGACACCTATAGCACTTCTCTCTAGCTCCTCTGTTTTCCTTCCCCAGCTCATCAGATTCAGCAGTAGTTAAAGTGCTGATGCTAACTCCCAATACATTTCTAGAGAGAATATATACAAAATATCAATTAAACCCCAAATTAAACCGTATACCAAAAAACACTTTCATTGTTGAGGAGAAAGTGGTGCCTAGGTAAAATCCATATAGAAATTTTTGATTCTAAGTCAAAGGGCCTTTTGATTATAGCCATTTATTCATGGGAACTAACTTGGCTACTTTTTTGTGAATAGTCAAAGAATGTAATATTATGTCTTACAAAGGCGATTAACCTAATCTCTTAGTTGGTATAAACACTACTTAATGTTAGTGAATTCAGTCCATCATCATTTTTGGAAAATCTACCATAACGTTAGGTTCAAGCTAGATTCTGGGATTATAAAGATGTACAAGATGTGGCACTTACTTCCTGATCTAACACTGAGCACACCTTATGTGCACTTCTAGAGTGCAATGCTGATGGAAATAAGAACAAAGGCCATTATCATGTGTCCTATGACAGCCAGATTTCTGTGACAGACCCAGAAGGGTCCCACACAGGTCATACAGTTTCAATGCAGCTACACGTATGTGTCAGGACCCACACAATTTATTTCCCTAGGGAGTTGTGATTAAAATACAATCATTTTAACTATTTTTGTGAACCAGGCTACTTTGAAAATAGATGAAGGTTGGTTTAATATAGAGTTTTTAAAATGGATTTTATTGGTAGAAATTACATATTCATTATGATCACATTCAATATTCAGAGTTTGTATCTGTACATGACACGTCTTGATTCACATTTTTTCCCATTCCCCTGCCCTCCCTACAGCTCCACATCCTTACACATAGGCATTTTTCTTATTTTTTACTATCAAATCTTTTCTTTCCCTTCTTTACTTTCCCCTACCCCCACTTAATACTGAAGTCATAGCAAATTAAAAGGAAAGCATTAGTGTTAAAGATGACATATTATTTAAATACATATGATATACACATACATACATGGATTATGTCTCAGAAGCACACTTTGTTCTGAGCTTCTGATAATTCTTGTCCTTAATTCTGTGGAAAATTAGTAGTCTTGCATTTGTGGCCATAATACAGTTGCAGAATTCCAAGAGGACTACTTTTTCCATTTATTACAGTAAAAAAGAGATCCTTGCTGAATACAAAACATTGCTGTTTTGATTATGTGAACTGATTGTGTGTAATTTTGCCACTTCTTTTTATGTCATCATGTCCATTGAATCCTTTTTAAAGAAAAATCATTTTCTAGACTAAAATGTTATCCTAAGAGCAGCTCTACTTTTGCTGACATGATTTTGATTAGGAAATTTAGATCTTCACGCTATATGAATACATTAGAAGAGGATTAGTCTGATCGAGACTCCACAAGAGAGCTAAAATAGACCCCAAATAAATAATCAAGCATCTTGTATGAATTTAAAAATAAACCATGTATCATAAGAGTAAAAATGGCCAGTGGAGGCTCAGAAAGAACACAGAGAGCATCACTAATCCACCGCAGAGTGAATCTTGTCACGTGGGTTTTTAATTAGATGGCAGCTACGGCAAGGTGACAGGACTGAGAACAGGTAAATCATCCAGGAATAGCAAGGCACGGAAAAAAGGGCCAGCTGGTGCGGTGCTGCCTCGGTGTCAGGGAGCCATGGCGCATCCTGAAATGGGGCTGTTCAGACAGTCTGTTGCGCAGCTGTTCTTACTCAGAAGTGAACAGCCAGGTCTGGTAGTGGCTTTACTCTGCAGGTATGGGAATGACAGCAAACTTTCCAGGAGGACTAGGTGTCTCTGGGAGACAAAAAAGTACAGCTTTGTTAGAAATACCAAATACATGTCCTAAAAACTGTCACATTCCTCTCTAATCTAGTGCTTCAGGTTATCAACGGAGTTTATTTAGTCAGAACTATATTTATATCATCAGACTGAGAGCTTTAAGAATTTGGACCAGAGAAGATCAGCAAAAATTTACTGTTTCTATTTTTCATGTTTAATCTGATCACAAATACATTCTGGGATTGGGATTTTGTCGAGAAGTACTGGGATTGTGGGGGGAGGAGGCAGAGCCATCTGTGGGGTCCATGTTCTCCATTCCTGAAAACTGAGGCCTGCCCAGGTCCATAGAGCTGGCCGCCAAACACTTGCTGGTCTCCTCTCGATGGCTTTGGCTGTGATGCGTTGGTGTGTTTTAGAGAAAAGAAGAGTTCTGTGTTTATCTCTGGCTTATTTGTTTCTTTGTTATCTTTACACAAAGAAGCCATTCGATTCCATAAATTACAGTAAGTTCCCAGTGTAAGAATGAATTCTGTTGTAGGGAATGTGAATTGGATTAATTCGTAATCTGACAAAGAGAGCCTTACAAAGTACACTTGTGAATCTTATGCAGGACACCTGTAAAAATTTGCAACTGAGGGCCGGGGAGTTAGCTCAGTGGTTCTGGTGCCTGTCTTGCAAGCGCAAGGGGTTCGATTCCCCGATAACCACATACAATATGGGGCGTGGAGACTCACCCCAGCAGCAACCAGCACCACATACCACAGTGCCGGGCATGGTGGCTCACACCTGTAATCCCAGCACTCGGGAGGCAGAGGCAGGAGGATTGATGTGATGTGAGTTGGAAGCTGAGCTCAGGGCCAGCCTGAACCACAAAGTGAGACCCTGTCTCAAAAAAAAAAAAACAATTGCAACTGAAATGTTCATAAGTCAAGAATTTACTCTATTAAAATTTTAGCTTCAGTCATTTTGTTCAGAAAAAATAATTTGTGGAGTCAGAGAAGAAAATTATCACCTTTATCAAATAGGAAAAATATCCTTTTATTAAACATTGAATGTTTTCTACCTATGACTGGCAAATTGTATTAAATTTTATGTAAAAACTAGTCAGCTTCTAATAAGCAAGGAAAAAGTCCTTTGCTTTATAATTTTCTTATTTTGCTGAATTGTCAGAGGTCTTGACTAGGATGTACGTAGTAAGATATGCCAAAAAAAAAAGAGGAGGAAAATCGTCTATGAGTGAGATTCTAGTTAAGGCCAATAAAATCATGAGACACAATTTAAACTTAACTTTATTGTTCCATCAGCTTGAATTTTTAACCTTTCTCCCTACCTTATTATTAGTTTTCTATATGGTATATATCTCACATACTAATCCAATTTATTCAGAAAATATATAATAAAAACTGGGTAGAATATTGAAAAGATACATAAATGGATAAACAGCCCTGGGTGCTCTTATAAAACTAAAAATATTTAAGTCTCTTATCTACTTCGTTTTAAGCTTGGTACACAATGAAACAGATAAGTCTAACTTTACCTTTGACAAGTTAAAGCCCAGTTTTTCTAGCACCATTTGTTAAAGAGTCTATCTTTCCTCCATTGAGGATTTTTGCTTAATTTGTCAAAGATGAGGTGATTCAGTGTATCTGGAGTCATTTCTAGATCTTCTAATCTACTCCACTGATCCTCAGGTCTGTTGTGTTGCCAGTACCATGCAGTTTTTAATCACAGTGGCTTTACAGTATAGTTTCAGGTTCAGGATTGCAATACCATCCACCAAATATTACAACAGAGACACCATAAACCTGCTGAAAAACAGGTTAGGTAAAACTCTTGGAGACACTGGCTTAGGGAAATACTTCTTGAATAAATTCTCTATAGCACAAGAATTGGCAGAAAAAAAATCAACAAATGGGATTTCATTCTATGAAAAAGCTTCTGCACAGCAAAGGAAACCACCAATGAAGCAAAAAGGCAACCAACAATATGGGAAAGAATCTTTACAAGCTGTTTCTCAGACAAAGGGCTAGTGTCTAGAATACATAAAGAGCTTTAAAAAAATCAGCCCACCCAAATTTAAAGACCCAATTCAAAAATGGGCATTTGAAATGAACAGATACTTTTCAGAGGAAGAGGTAAGAGCAGCTAAAAAGTATATGAAGAAATGCTCAACATCACTGGGCATTCAAGAGATGCAGATGAAAACAACACTGAGATTTTATCTCACTCCAAAAGAATGGCTGCTATCTCAGAATTAGCCAGCAGCAATGGTGAGGCTGTGGAGAAAAAGGAACCATTCATTCTCCACTGTTGGTGGAGACTCGTACAACCTCTGCAGAAATCAGTTTGGAGATTCCTCAAAAAGCTAGGATTAGTGGTCCCATTTGACCCAGCCATGGATCTGCTATGTATATACGCAAAAGAATTAAAAGAATAGTATCACAGTGACATATGTGCACCCATGTTTATAGCAGCTCAGTTTGTGATTGCTAAATCTGGGAAACAACCCAAATGGCCATTATCTGGAGACTGGATAAAGAAGACGTGGTTATTTTATAGAATGGAGTATTATTCTGCCATTAAAAATAAGGTCAAGTCATTCATACTCAAATAGATGTATCTTTAAGACATCATCAAAAGTGAAATAAATAGGTCACAAATGTGTAAATATCGTATCTTTTCTCTAGTATGAGAAAAGGAAGACGTAAATGAGTTCTAGTATATATAATTGATATTGTAAAATAGAAAATATTTAAAGGGAAAGAGGGTATAGGAGCAAATAATGACAGAAAAAAGAATGTAAGAGTAATAAAAAGGAAACAAAGCTCATGAATATAGTTGTTTTAGGGTGGGTGGGGAAAGGGGAAAAAGTGAAAATCAAGTCATGCCATATTCTGGTACAGACTCTCAATGTTAAATGCAGTGATGATGTGTATTTATAATGTACCAATAAATATTTGAATTTAAAAAAAACTAAAAATATGTAAGTGGATAAGCAATTACGTGGGCAACTTAAGTGTAATGTGATCAATGTTACAGCAGGAGAATGAATATAGCCAATACATTAATGTATGCAAGTATAGGAAAATAAGTGGTAATATTAAAATGGAGAATGAACATTCTACAACTAAAATGGAGTGAAGAAATTTTTAAAAAATTAACAGAAAGAGCCATATTTACTGCTAATCTTGATTGATGGTCCCCTATTTATTGTAAACATAAAGAATAATCACAAAGGTAAACCCTTCGGTCAGCACAGTAATGATATCTTTTTTACAATCTATATGCTTAAAACACCTATGTACTCTTTAAGTCACATGATTCCCTACCTGCCTTAGTCACGTGACTAAAAATATCTAAAGTTACCACTCTCACAATAGAACAAGTAAAGCCATGGCACTAGGAGAAAGGAGAGTCTCTCAGAGTTGCCACAATATTAATGCTAGGTGTTAATATTCATGACGTTTCATCATGTAACACTTTCTCTAAGAGCTGGACAAGTACTAACACAATTAACCTCCAGAACTACCTAATGAAAGGTAAAAACTATTGTGATTATTTAAAAAGAGAAAGAAAGAAGCATTTGCTGCCAAACCCGAAGTCAGTGGGGAAAATATCTGAAGCCAGTCAGTGCAGAATGCAAGCTTTCCAACACAAATAGATCCTGCACAAAAAGGTAGGATGAGGTTGAGCTCACTTTAGGGATTTCTATTTTATTCTATCATAACTACAGAAGGTTTGTAGGAAAATAAATGACTGAATTTATGTTTTTGAGGGACAGCATTGAGGATGGAAGGGAGTACAGTGGAACCTCTTGTCAAGAGGAATCCTGAGGAAACCATCATAATGATCTAGACAATGATAGGGTCATTCAGGGTAGTGGCTGTGGAATAGCAAGGACTTTACAGAGGTGGAATCCCAGGCCAGGCAGGCTTCTTTTCCAGATATGCCCAGGGTTCTCTCTTATTTCTAGCTCTTCCCAACAGCTAAGACTTTGCTGTATTTCTCTTGAAACATACTAGCTTTTGTCACTTCCCAATAGCCTGTGACAGATATTTTGTACTTCTCAAAATAGCAGTTAACAAACTTGTAATTGTTTTATATGTTGATGTAGTAGTTAAACTGAAGAAGGCAACTTCAGTCTCAATTCCCCAGGTGAGTAGTATTGCTCACATAGCAGGGAAGTTTTGGGTAATTCTAAACTATGATATGAAATAGAGGTGAAAGTAAGAGTAGGCAGAATGTTATAGCATTCATAATATATATCATATAAAGGCACCATCACTGATGTGCCTTTATTTTTAAAGTTCTAAGTGAATATACATGTAATTTCAAATATTAAGTTTTGGGGGGTGAGAAAAGGATCTAGGTAAAACTTTGTTCTTTTGGGCTTTGTTTTTTATTTTTTAAAATTTCAGGTATAGGTTGGGTAAGGGTATCTTTAAAAAGATAACCTCAAAATGTACATCTGTATCTACTACTCAGATCCTCCAGGTTTAAAAAAAGAAACCAATCACTTTTATATATTCATCTTTTGTCTGACTCCAAGCTTGTATCCTGTGATTCTAAAAACTGTGTCAAAGAACAGCAATGAAAGACTTGTCAGCAATGTAGGTGTATAAAGGAGCTAGAAACTTATTGGGAAAATCTCTCCATGAAAGACAGTTGGTGAGAAGTCCAAGAGCCATCTAAGGGTTTAGGCCAGACTTTGGTAAGTGTGTGTCATTTTCATCACTATCCTGTGCCCACAGGAGATGCAGCTGCTTGACCAAAGGTCTGTGGAACACTAACAACACAGGGAGCACTTATAGAAGCCTGGAACCATGGACCAGAATTCTCAGCATCTACAATCACATTAAGAACTAGAAAATATGACAGCATAGGGAAAGCTTTGTGGATGCACTGTTAAAAGTCAGCTTCACAGCAATCGAAGGTTAAACGTTGGCTTTCCAGCATCTTGGGTAAATTCTAGAGCCTCCTCACTGGTTCCTTCTGGTGCTGACATCATACAAACAGAAAAGGTGGGTTCCAGATACCCTATGAAAGCACTCATTTCTCCACAGGTGCTAACCAGGACTTGAAGGACTGGCTGGATAGTGTCTGTACATGCTGAGACTTCCTCCCCACTATGTGCCCTCATCTGCCCAAATTGAGACAGAACTTCCTGAAAATTCAAAAAGAAACCCTGGTCTCATCATTTTAAAATGACAAATATTTAATATTAATAACTTTCCTTTATATGTACCAAATCATAGATGCTGGGATTTGTAACCCTGTGGTTGCAATTCTTTCTCAAGCAACTGAGAATGTGAAAGCTGCTCACCCCTTTTTACTTGGGCTACTGCTTAATTTTGTAGTGTCAACCTAAATGGAAAATTCTTCACCACATTTGTTTACAGCAGGACCCCTCTACTCTGTGATCACAAAAACGCAAAGGCCATTTAAATTAACCTTTTATAATTGTATGAGGCTTAAGTATTACACAGCGATATTGGAGACAGTTCCCAATTCCCTAGTCTTATTCTTACTAACCACTATTTTTGCACTGGAGAGGAGTATTAGCCACATTTATCTTTGCTCTGACTATCCGGAGGGCCTGTTTGTTCTCAAGGCTGCAGAGTGAGAAGTGTGTAGTGATGAGAAGGCTTTCAGATTCCCTTACAGGATCTCTGCTGTCTGGAGATATCTGGAAACTGTTTCAGATACTAACACTGTTCAACCTAGAACCTCATTTACACATGAAGAGATAACCAAGAACTGATAGGCACTGCAGGAAAATCACCAGTGAGAGAAAATGAAGTGACCAGGGGAAAATCCAAGCCCCACCCCTAACCACTGTTTATAGAGAAAAAATCTTGTAATTCTAAAACAATCAAAATTCTATTTCCAAAAGATGGAAAGAAGTGATTATCACATGTGTCATTTAAAATCAAGATGGACTTATCATGACAATATTATAAACTGAATTCTGAGAGTGGTAGACATAAGACAACAAACAGAAAGATACTCCTTTAAAAAAAAAGGGACTAGAGATTTAGCTCAGTGGTTCCAGCACCTATTTTTTTAAATTGAAATCTTTATTGGTACATTACATATACACATCATGATTGCACTCAATAATGAGAATTTGTACCAGTGTATGACACAACTTAATTCTCATTTTTTTCCATAGCCTTACCCACCCTACCTCCCCATCCCCTATATACATAAACTTTGTTTCCTTTCTTTTTTGTTATAATCTCATTATTTTTCCCCCTTCACCCTATTTCACTTTGAGTATTTTCTAGTTCACAAGTGCAAGGGCCCAGGTTTGATCCCCAGGAACCACATACAACAATGCTGGGTGTGGTGACACACCCACCAGCAATCAGTACCACATACCACAGTGTTGGGCATAGTGGCTCACATCTGTAATCCCTGCACTTAGGAGGCAAAAGCAGAAGGATTACTGTGAGTTCAAGGCTCTCCTGGGCTACATAGGGTGAGCTCAGAGACAGTCTGAACTACAATAGTGAGACCCTGTCTCAAAAAAAAAAGAAAAGAAAAGAAAAAAGAAATTGTAAAATTATTGCCAAAACAGATCATATAGACTTCTTTTCTAAAACATAAAATATCATTAAAAAGGCTAATCAAATACTTGTCTCACAGGATACAGAAATACTTGTATCACTTTAATACTAATATTTAACTCAAATTTTTTTAAAAAATCAATTAAAGAGAAATTTAATCTGGTCACTATTATGCTTATTTCTTTTCTGATAATTGTGGAAAATAATTCTCTTATAAAAGATAATGATGTAGTCTACAAGTGTGCCTTTGTGTCTACCTTGAAAATATAAAATAATGAGAAGAAAAGTCCCTTAGAAATTATGTAAAAGCCTGATTTTATGTTAGCATATGAATTATGTTAGCATTTCCTTCCCCATTAACAATGAAACTCCAAAACCATTTTAAAGTAATACAAAATAGTTGCTGACTTATAAAATTTTAATAAAATGATAAAAATAAAATACATATGTATATTTTAGAGATGTAAGTTCTCCCATGTGTTAAGATTTTTGCAAAGAAAGAACAGATAGATAGATAGATAGATAGATAGATAGATAGATAGATAGACAGATAGACAGACAGGTAGCTATACAGATAGAGATGCATAAGGTATTTATTGTGGGTCTGGCCTCACATGATTTGGGAGGCTGAGAAATCCTAGGACTTGCCCTAGGATTTCCAAGCCCAAGCTCTTTCCAAGTCCAAAGAATTAGAAGGCCCTAAGCTGGATAACCTGGAGACCACTGCTGAAAATTCTGGAGTCCAAGACCAGAGACCTCAGAGCCCTGGCGTCTAAAGGCAGGAATGGAGGTTGCTTTGCCTACTTATCTCAATGCTAAGATAAAACACCCAACACTCAAAGTTTGCTTGGCTTCAGTCTGCAGTCAGCTGGCTCCAAGGCAGGATGGTCGGGCAGAGAAGAAACAGTCCATAGCAAGCAGGCAGGGGAGAGCACACCAGTCCTCTGTCCCTTCTGCACCACACAGGCTGCCTGCCCTAGGAAAAATGTAGCACTCATGCCCTTCATCCTGGCTAGAACTGTGTCAAACCACTCAGTGTCCCGGCTTAGTCATCTCACATTCTTGATCCCAGAAGTGCAGGAATCCCATCTCTAGATGCAGGCACTTCTGAAAAGTGTGTCCCACGACCACATGAGGTTTGGGGGGGGGGGTACATTAGACACATGCCATTAGAGAGGGTATCCCCACTTCAGAAGCAAGAGATACATCCTTTTTCCCCCTGCTTTCCTATACTACCAGCTGCTTGGCTCGTGACACCTGACAATGAATGAGTTGTCCTTTCTTAGTTCAGATTCCAAAGACAGTTTCTTCTGGAAAGACACAAACATTCCTCTGTGTGATATGAGGATATTAAAATTAGAAGTGATCTCATCTTCTGAGAAGGAAAATACTTGCACAGTTTTAGGACACAGTTTTAGTTTTAGTTGTTCTACTGTTGTGACCCTCAGCTTGAGACACCGATGATATAATTCTGGGACAAGGAGAGACACTGAATGATCACTTAAACTCTCTTTGAGATCCCCCGGAATCAGTTTCATGAAAACATCTCTCTGAGTAAAGACTATTAGTAAACATTATTTATGGAAACTGTTTTTGGTCCTGACCTATGAATTTCTAATTACTAATGACAGTTTTCTCTGGCAATGTATATTTGTGATAATCTCACCGAACTTTTAATGCTGAGAGGGAACATTTTGAAAGACATGAATTAGGTCAGTTGATAAATTCTGGCTAAGTAAATTGAAGTCATGAAATTTCCTACTTTTAGTTGAGCACAGTGATTATTACATTCTAACCATTTTTGCCAACATTTAATTAAAGAGCACTACAATACATAAACTCACCAAACTTTACTTAAAATGAACACTTTCACATCACATTAAAACTGTGTATGGTAAGTGATGAATTCATATATATTTTGCAGGCATACACTGGAGACTTTGTACATAAGCCGTCCACCCTGCACCTTGCATTTTATTCAAAGTGTTGGAATCTTCATATCAGTATCAAAGATCTAGTATTAATGTTTCCTTTCCCAGAGCTTCTTTTTTGAGACAAAGTCATTTCTATACCCTAATTCCATTTCTTTTGTGCCCAAGTGGCAGAATGTATGGAGTGGATAATCACTAGCTTCCGATGAGTATGTAGAAGAAGGCTTTACAGTAAGGAAATAACTTTTTAAAAAGGTGTATTTCAGAACTAATTTCTGACGTTCTTAGCCTGCCTTTGTTTTCTAATTTTCCCTCAATATTCTGGATTATTACTGGAGGAGCCCATTTCTATCTAAGCCAGTTTCCTCCCAGTCCCGGTATGAAAAGCCCCAGTTTCTTAAGTCACTGTTATCTTCATTTCTTAAGAATGAGGCGCATTTAAGAAAATTCTCTCTCTCATTTCACAACTTCATTAACAAACTCAGACTCATAGAAACTTTCTGAATTTCCTAGTCATATCTCCCATTTTAAGGTGATGTAAATAAAGTTGTTTCTCCACTTCTAAAGTCATCCTTACTTAGCATTTACCTTTCTCCTTATCTGATCTTGGGTGTAGAACCAGAGTCCTGACAGTCCCATTTTATCTGGTGTTCTAGAATGTAACAACTAGCATTTTATAATGAAAATATTGGAGGGCTGAGGATGTAGCTCAGTGGTATCATGCCTGCTTGTAATGGCAAAAGTCCTGATTCTGATTCCTGATACTGCAAAAGAAAAAAAAAATGTAGTCATGTTATTCTCCATGTGGCCTACACTACTCATTCTCCCTAAACTAGCAACAGAAGAAGCATCTTGGCCAATAGAATGTTTAGACCAGCAGTGAAGGAAAGATATTTTTCCAACCTGTACTTTGAATAAATAAATTAGTCTGACTAAAGAAGAAATGTGGAGTCTCATGAATTATTTGGACCAGGTCTGATGCTGGTAAGGCAGGGCTCCTTATCTTCTTACAGAAACTGAAGCAGAGGTCAACAGTCACATGTTCTGATCTGCACACCAAGAGGAAGTGTTGTGGGAAAGATTCTGTGTCTGCTCATCAGTAGGATTCCAAACAAAGGCTAGAATTCCTATAGAAAGGGACAAACATAGAAGCCAGACTACAGACAGAAGCAGTTTCCTTGGGGAAAACACCTCCTCGGGGAGGCTCAAAACTGACCTTGCCAGGCGAGGAGAGCATGAAGTTCCAGGGAGAGAACAATAGCACAGTAAAACTGAAAACTCAGTGTCATTCAGCTCCCAGACACACTCTCACTGGACTCCTACTACCAAAATCCTGAGTACTGAAAGGGAAGATGTTGCCTAATGGACAGAAAGAGTCTCCACCACCGACGACCATTGTGTAGAGGTGAATGGATAACACCCACGTGGCCCTGACAGCCTATGGAATAGAGTAGCTCAGGGCAGGGCCACAATTCCTGAGGAAAAAGGCTCAGCTCAAACAGGGAGAAACGAAGGCAGAAACTGAGCTGCCTTTCTAAATCTCTTCACCACCTTGGGAATGGACTGCATACAAAAACCTTGTATGCAGAGGAGGGTGAGGAGGTATTTCTCAGTTAGACAGGTGAAGTCTAATAACCTAATAATAAGAGCAGTGACTCTGAAACAAATAGCTGCACTATTCTTAGTTTATCTCCATCTGCTGTGGGATCTAGCGTAATGGTAGATGTTAACATATATGTAAAATCAAATCCTGGAAGGCACCAAGACTCGGGGGAAATACATAAAAAGCTTCCCTACAACACATTTGTTTGCAGAGAAGCTATTTTTCAACAATTAAAATTAACAAAGGTTATATTTTATTAGTAAATAGGAAGATTCATGGATTTACATTTGCAGTCACACCAAGGATTCATGGTCCAAACTGGAAGATTACCTTTGCCTTTTCCATCTTCTAATAATTTCAGTATCACTAAATTGCTTCAAATTCCCAAAGATACATTTTAGGAACAGTGTTCCTTCTGTTGGAGGAATCACTGGGCTGGGCCACCCCCAGTCGTATGTCCTCTGTGCTCCAAGACCCTGGGGCAATCATGTACCTGATGGCTGTCTCACTCCTGTCCACTGGCTTCTTATGTCCTGCATGCCCATTTCCTTACCCGCTCGTCTCCCAGAAGCCAATGAGGAGAGAGGAGCATGAGAGCCAAGTAGGGTAAGCATTGCAGTCTGTCATCTTCTTGGGGAAAGGATCCCAGGTCACTGTTTCATAAAGAATGGCCAGGTCACTTCTCACTTCACAAAATCAGCCTTGAAGCCTCAAAAGTCCAAAGCAGAGTAACTAAGGCTAAATAGTAACATTGCCTGGGCATAATGACATGCACACACATGTAATCCCAGTAGTTGAGAAGCTGAGGCAGAAGGATCGCCTAAAAATCAAGACCAGCTTGAACTATATAGCGAGACCTTGTTTCAAAAGAGAGAAACAAAATAAAAAATAATATTAAATGTAAATCAGATTGGAGCTAAATCTACTCACACTTTGATATTCATTAATATATGCAAGGTAATGGACTTGGAGGGAAAAGGTCTGGAGTATTAACTTAGCAGAAAGGAGTAGAGTTGTTTCTTAAAATATGTGGTAGTAAGTTCCAGAAACCTGTCCTCCTCATGCAGGTACTCATGATAGAAAATTTACAGTCAACAGGTGGAAAGCAAGAGATAAGGTGGTGCTCCAAGTAAGATGAAGAAATATGGGGAGGGCTGCTGAGACCAATGGAAAGTCCCCACAACAACCATCTCTGAATCTCCACAACAATCTCACTCATATACTATAAGAGACCATTTCATGTACCAACTGACTTCTTGCTAAAGATTATCAGTGCTAAGGATTAGTGCATGAGTCATATTTACATAGAATGCATGTATAAAGTCAACAAACAATTGCAATGTATGTATCCAAGATCCCACTATTTTATATCTGGAACATTTTCTCCACAAAGATCAGCACCACTGTATATTTTCCTTTAGATATATATTAAATAAACTCTGCATGCATTGAAATAAACTGTCCAAGTGGTTTAAAGAATAATTCCTATTGAATAAATTATTTTCCCTTTTTAAGGGATAATAAAAGACAGAGATATAGATATCCCTAACTCAAGAAAAACCAATTTTTTGTTCATTAGTGTTCCTCTTTTGTCAGCTTTCAGGATCTTTACACCTTCTCTCCACTCAATTCTATTCATGTACACTCTATTGTTCTCCTTGTTTCAACTACTGGCAAAATCACAAAACAGAAGACAAAGGAAGTCATAATATTCTATCAGTTCAAATCAAAGGACCACGCATTGCAGAAGGATTCAAGTCTGCTTTTGCTAGATGATCTTGAAACACAAAAACGTGATGAATATATCAAAAATATTTCTCACATACTGCCTGCCATAAGAAGATTGTTTGAATTAAACATCTTTATTGCTCTGTTGTCAAAATGTTACTATACAGAGATATGCCACACCTATGCCTGAGCTCTACCATGATCCATAAACTGTTAGATTTGCTATCGGTGTTTTTCTAATACTTCATATTTTACAGCACACTCTAACAGAGACCTTGGAACTATTTTTGTCAGTTTGTTTTCCTTAAAATTGGAAGAGCCAAATTCTGAGGGATGGCTGAAGCCCTCAACTGTCTGCAAGTGCATTGTTGATGAACATTATTATTTAGGACGGGGCTGTTCCTGACACAATATCTTGTCACATAAATATAAGCATGGCTAAGGAATCTTTGCTATTGTTTCAAATAGCTTATTGTAATAGAGATACTTGCTACTTCTCGCAGAATTCTGCATTCATATTTTAATAATTGGGAGTTAGCCTCTCATATATGTAGATCATAAAATATGAGGGACATAAGGAAGTTGGGGTTGTACAAGAAAAGCACTGATAAAAAGGAAACTACAATGCACATTTCTCTTCTGTCATTAAAACATTTTTAACATCTTCACCTTATCATTTCATATTAACTAGAAGATGAGCTAAGAAGAGTAAGAAATCCAGCTTCTGCTGACTCTAGTACTAACTCCAGTCTGAGATAGTAGCTGACTTTGGGAATAATCTGAGGCTTTGCTGATTGATTCTCATCAGGTTTGTACTATGGTTGACATAGTTGAACACTGCACTCAGTGGTAATTGACATGAAATGGAATATTCAGGCCATCAGTTTTCTCTGTGTACCAGAATAAATGTGGAAGGGGGAGGATCCAGGAGAGGTTTATACCCATGTTTTATGTTGACAGCTACCAGGTTACTTCCTGATATTCTAGCATTCATATTTGGTGTCTCAGTGTGCCGTACTGGAAATGTTACTCTGTGGCTTGCTGTCCATCCGAAAGTTGTATCCCGTAAAACAAGAGAATAAGTTCTAAGAAAATAACTAGTACATATTTCTTCCCATAAAGTATGCTACACTTAGGTTTTCTACATATAGGACTAACCAAAAAACCACAACTGAGAATACAGCAAAAATAGAGCAATAATAAAATCACATTCATGTGATGACCATGATAGCCAAACTTAAGAATTTTGATTAACAAACTCAGATTTCTCAGGCCAATTATTTGGTTAACCATTTGAACAAGTTATAGAAGTAAAAATTAATTGTAGAAGATGAAATATTTTTGCTAGTAACTAAAATACTAGAGTAAAAATTCTGAACTTATATGAACTTAAATTCTGGCCTTTCAATTCTAGGTATGAAGGATAGACTGAACTATAAGCTCTGGATTAGATGCAAAGTGATCAAAACTATTGAACACTGAGTAACTATTTTCTGAAGACACTAACTTAGGCACTAAATTGGCTTCATGCACATACACAATAAAACGGGCAAATTTTTGTTCTGAGGTAGGTTAATATTCTACAGAAGGAGAACAATATATAAAAAGTGAAGAAATTCACTTTAATCATTGTTCTGATATTTCACAGTGGTTCTTCTCTGGGTTTAGTGTGTCACATTTAGGCACATTAAGACTTTCTCCTAGGAAGGGGTCAGTTTTATAGTTGATGAGACAAGCATAGACTGGTCATCTTCTCCTTGGTGACCATTTCCATACAGACTGAGAATGTAGACTTTAAGAACTCCTTTGAGGTTAAACAAATATTCACAGAGACACATCTCTACTTCTAAGAAAGCATTGATATGTCTAAGAAACTGTAAGTAACAATGATCTCCACACAATGTAAACATTGCTTGATGATATACTTTATTTTTCCTCCTCCATGGATGAGAAATGAACATGATTCAGAGCAAAAATTTTCCATGCCACACAGGTAGTACACAGTAAAGAATTTTGTAATCTATTCTATTTCAAGACCTTCACTCTCCTGTCCACCAGCTTTCCCAGGGTCTTTTCCTACATATTCTGTTAGCCCAGAGCATTTAAGTATCACTTTCCATTTATTCAAAAATCCCAGTAAATTGTAGCAGGTGATTTGTATAGAAGTTGCTTGTGGAGCACTGGCTCCATGAGACATGGAAATGGCGACCCCTCCATGACTTTCCCCTCCTTGAAAGGATACGCCCTCTTGTGTAGGAGTGTGCTTTCCTCCTCAGAAACGAGATTCATGCAAATCATTCCTGTGTTGTGGGCAGGCTTCTGAGCAATATGTAAATAAGCAAGAGAAAAAATATCCACATTAATAAACAGCCCCGTGGTTATATGAAACCCATCTGCAACATTAGGTAAAGAGTTTGTATACTGAGTAGTCAGCCGGAAGTCCATATTGCATTCCACAGCGTCTGCAAGAGAAAACAGAATGGTGGTTCAGGTAGGGCGGTGCCATATGGCTGAATCCATGAAAATATCACAGTTATTTTTTTTTTCAGCAACTGCAATCGGTCCATGTAAGCAAGGATCAAATCTCTGCAAATAGAATTATGACACTCCAAGTTTCATCCTGTTTCCAAGGTCTCTTTCTCACACATCCTGCTGAGATTAACCTATAATATTTCTCGGCACGTGGATCGAGTTCTCCTAAAATAGGGGATGGCGACCAAAGGGAAATTGAAAGTATAAGAGACACAAGCAACAGAAATGGCCCAAAGTGAGAATCACAGATTGACAATACAACATGTGCCAGTGAGCCCATGGCTGACATTATCAAGTGAGATGACTCAGAGGAAAAAAATATATATCCACTGAAGGAACTGTTAACTCACACCAAACAGGAAATGACTGATTGAGGCAGAACAGAAATGCGAAACCAGTACCCAGTTCAGACTGGAATCTTCAGCTGTGTCTTAGACTGACAAGACAGCAGCACAGAGAAACACATAGACTTGTCTCATTCTAATGGCACTGTAGTGGAAAAATGGAATGATAGGAAGAAAAAAAGATCTGTCACTTACCTTTTCTTAATTACTGTGCTTATTATATTGTGTTCTGCCTCCTACTTAATACTGGGAATTCAGTTTTGCTATGGTAAAGAAAAAAGATAAGAATTTAAATGAGAGAGTCCAAATAGACTCAGGCAAACTTAGCTGTGATATTTTCAGGACCTCTGTTCACCTAAACCTGTCTGGCAAATTTAAGACTACATGAAATAGATATTTCCTCTGTAATCATTAGCATCTGCTTTGGGAAAGACAATCTTCAAATTCTTTAGTGATACTTCTGCTATTTATATCTTACAACTCAAAACACTCACTTTGGCAAAGTTACTATTCAGATTTCAAATACTTTGTCCTATAAATAAATATTAGCTTTAAGAAAAGCAGCATATTCACATTTATTTGTCAACATACAACTCATGATTTGATCCTAATCAAACATCCTAATCTTCTCCTTGGCGAGCATTTCCACACAGACTGGGAATGTAGAAATAGGGGGAAAAAATAAACATCAAGATGTATCCCATGCAGATACAAATTCTCAATGATGAATATTATCATGATGTATACTTAAAATGCACCAATAAGCTCAATTTTTAAAATGTATTTTAATCAACATTCTGTTTGATAACTCAAGCCCATCCAACCCTAAAGCTACAGAGAAAAAAATTAAGAGGTCTACAAACTCCAGAGAGCTCAGCTAGAGACAAAACCAGTTTTATACAAACATGTCCTCAGAGCTTTCAATCCAGAAATGTCAACTAAATTTCTCCCTCAGGCTCCTGTACTTTGGATGTTATCCAAAACGTAGGCCATACTAGCATTTATTCTCTCTTGTACTCTTGTTTTCTTGGTGTTTTGCTCTCTCCTGAGTAACCTGACTGAAATCCTGTCTTCTCTCACGCCCAGCTCTCGCGAGAACTCCCCTCTCCCCCCATGCATCTGTGTCCCTCAGTTCTGTAGTTCTAGAAGTAAGACAGAAAGATTATTAGTTCACATTTCTTAGTTATCTGTTTCAGACCGTTGTCGTCTATTACATCTGGTGTTTGCTTGAGCTTTTGCCCTCTGACATGTTTTATTCCTCTTTCTGTTGTCATTCAAATTAACACTTCAGAAGCTGGAAGTTTGTCTCACTCTTACCCTAATTTCAGTTTTCATTCTAGTCAGATTCAATTTCCACGCAAAACACCTTGTGTCCCAGTAATCTGACTTCCCCCATTTGTTCATTTTCACTTCATTTCTTCGTGTCCCACTTCTTAAAGTCTTCATCACCCAAAATCCTTCCACCTTTGAACTTAAATTCCATTATCCTCTTCCATTAGCCAGCCCTACTCTCAGTGTGCTAACACCCTCCTGGTCCCAGTGTCCCAGCTACTTGACTTCCTCCCAGTCTTGAACCCTTGTTATCACTGAGCAGCAATGAAGTGTCACCTACTTGCCCATTTCTTTTTTCACTAGAAATTCATGGTCTGAAACTTCTCCTGTATTTCAACAATGGCTGGTACTTGTCCATGGTCAGCTTTTCCTCATCCACTGCTCATTCAAAACTGTTAACAACTCTCCTCAAGCCCTTCATATTCTTTGAGAATTATTTACGGAGTCTTTTCTCAGGATGGCTAAGGAAAAAAGGTCTACAGGGGAAATAGTTAATTTTCCTTCTTTTTCTGTAATGACTTTTATCCTTAAACTGGTATGAAAGGAGACCAAAAAGTTCCCTGTCTTTACACACACACAAACATACACACACACATACACAGAGAGAGAGAGAGAGAAAGAGAGAGAGAGAGGGAGGGAGACAGAGAGACAGAGGGAGAGACAGAGACAGAGAGAAAGAGAGAGTCCTTCTGAGGCCCAGATGATGACACATAGAGTTGATTACTATTGTAAATTGATACCTACAGACAATATGGCTACTTGGCTCATCTCAGAAAAATTAGCTGGGTCGGACCCTAAGGAGGGTTTCAGTAAAAACCTCATAGCATTCCTTTAAAAGTACTATATGCTGGCCAAGGATTTAGCTCAGTGGTTCGGGCACCTGTCTTACAAATGCAAGGGCTCAAGTTTGATCCTGGATAACCCCATACAACAATGCCAGGTGTGGAGACTCATGCCCACCAGCAATCAGTACCACAAACCACAATTCCAGGTGTAGTGGCTCACACTTATAACCCCAGCACTTGGGAGGCAGAGGCAGGAGGATTGCGGAGAGTTCGAGGCTGAGCTTAGGGCCAGCCTGTACTACAAAAGTGAGACCCTGTCTCAGAAAAAAAAAAAGTACTAAATGCCAATAGTACTAAGGGATGATCCCAATCAGTCACAGTCCCATGGCCTAGAAAACTGAAATCACTTTGCCAGATACTCCATCTTGCAGTTCACCACATCCTATTATTTACCTTAAGACATCATTTTTCTAATAGATTATTTTCCTAATACATTATTGATTTTCCTGCCTTAATTGTGGGTAAATATCTCCTCACAGTCTGCCTTCTACAGTTTGCCCCACCAGTATCCATTATACTACTACTAATTATTATAAAGGTTCTTTTTTCAGGTTAGAAAGCTCAGATTTTGACATTTACAGGTATATGCATCCTTTTCTAACTCTTCTCCAGCTCCTTTAAAATCATCTTCTACCCTTACATCCCCAAACTCATGATGCATTTAACTATTTGCAGTTTCTCAAGTCAGTCTTGCTCCTACACTTTAGGCAAATCACAGAGCACTTGGTTCCCACATAAGCTCTTCTCAAAGACTTCCTTGGCATTTCCTTCCCTATAGGCTGATTCAACCCCAACTTTTTTGATACCCATTATAGCCTGTACCCTCATCCTGGTATTTATTTCTATCTAAATCATTAAACAATTAAATCTTAAAGGAAAGAATTATCTTGTTCATCCTGGGCTGTCCTAGCACGAGTTTTGCTACAGTGAAACAGAAAATATTCAAAGGGAAATGAGAAGGGATAAGTAACAAGGGAAAAGAAAAAATGTGATGGTAAAAAAAAGAGAAACAAAGTTGCTTATACAGGGATGAGGGGTTGTAGGGAAGGTAAGGGAATGGGAAAAAATGAGAATTAAGTTGTGTCATGTAGTGGTACAAATCTCAGTGTTGAGTGTGAATATGACTGTACATAAAATGTACCAATAAAAATTCAGTTTTTAAACTAGTCATTTTATCTAACCCCTGACCTTTGTCCAAGATCAAGCAATTTACTGCTGCACTGGATATTAGTGGCATAAAATAAATGTGACATAATAAATCTGTTCTTCTGATTACAGTCTAACAGCAAAGCTTTTCAGATGTTAGATGAGTCTGATATAATAACACAGCAATCATTGGGTTGAAAGTCTACCCTGGTTACTATGAGTTCCAAAGATAGACCTTTAGCTTAACCTGCGTGTTTCAGAAAGGTTGGTGTGGAAAATGATGTCTAAAGAGGAATTTCAAAAGAAACGTAAAGGTTCCTCAGGTGAAGAAATGCAATTTCTCCAGATGTTTCAACTGCAGTTTAAAGTCAGTGATATTATCAACCAACTGTTCCTTGTCCTTAAATGTCACCGAAGAAACAAGCAGTAAACAGGAAAGCGCAGTGAAGTGATAGGCCTTTCTTCTGGGGACACTAGGTAATTGTATCACTCTTGCTTCACTATTTCTGAGCCCCAGCGAAAGACCATCAATCATGCCTAATATAGAATGCACATTCTTATCAAAATAAATATTACCTATAATGAAATTTATTGCCACTCATCTTAGGATTTACTGGGATGAGGGGGAAAAAGTCAAACTTACAAATGATTTTCTGCTGCCTTTTTAAAGGTATCACCAGAGTCCAAAATGTTTGCAAGTTGTTTTAAAAAATTATTGAAGTAGTGTAAATTTTTATTATTATATATGGAAACTAATCATTTCAGAGTAAACAACAGATGTTTGCATCCTTATTACTGTTTGGTACTGACATCAGTATTAAATGATAATATGAAAACATGTCACAAACGTGAATGATGAATTCAAATGTCAAAAGTAGTGGAAAAGAAATGTTTAAAATAGAAGAAACTATAAGGGTCTTGGATGAGAATTAAAACTATGAGCACCTTCTTCTGGCAATGTGCAATACTAGCTTTTCACACAATAATAATTTGAGAAATTTCAAGGCACATTTCTCCTCAAAAGTTGTTAGTATCAAAGAAGAGATTAAATATTCCTTGGACCAAGCAGGTCATGGCACGTGAAAATGATTCAGTTGTATTAAAATTAGTAAAATCATTAGTTGTAAGTGTTGGTATGTAAATAAGCGAAGATTGTACTGTTTTGTGCTTTGTATTGTATTTTCTGAACATTTTTGCTATGTTTCTAGAAACTCAAATTTCTATATTTAGGTATTAATTAGTTTACCTTATAAGAAGTTGCAAATCATATTGTTAATTAAAATGATCGCCACTGTTCAGTATTTTCTGTGACAATCTCCTCATAGAAAAACAAACACCCAACAAAATGGGTTAGTTTTCACTCAATAAATACCATTACCAATTTTTTTTTCCCGTGCAGTTCATGTTTGGTACAGGTCACTAAATTAAGTGTTCTAGGTCTTTCTCTTTATCCTTTGGTGAGTGATCAAGAAATTGAAGATCAAATCCTCGGTCTCGATAGGGCTAGTTCTGTTTCTTCTGAACAGAATACAAACTCTGTGAAAATAAGCACTTTGTTTGTCTCTTGGTTGCTGTGTCCTCTGTACCTGTGCTGAGGTTTGGTAGCTGGGAAGATACATAATGCTTGTGTTATGAGTGAGGGAATGAAATACACTGCAATAAAAGCAGTCAAGTTTATCTTTCATTATAGCAGAGGAGTACTGCCTTGTATATAAACACCACAGTTTTCTGATGCATTCATTTATGCAACAGGATATATACCCTGTTTCCAGAATTTTGCCATTAAAAATTGTGCTGCTAGGAGCATGGTACACATGTATCTTTGTAATATAAGAAGGTAAATAAATGGATGCCACTTGAGAACGTCATGATCAGTGAAAAATTCAGACACCCATGCTTACATATTGCATAGTTACTCTTGGAAGAAACTCAAAATGTATATAGGTACAGATAGATCTAGATACAGATGAAAAAATAAAGAGCAAAAAAAAAATAAGCAAAACATAGAGAGAAGTTGAAATAAATAAAAAAATGAGCTATTCCTTTGTTTCAAAAATATTTTAATATGGATTGTAATTTGTTTCACTTATAATACGAATTTCTCTTAGTTCATCGAAAAGAAAGTTGTGTGCTAGTATCTGCTTTTTTTGTAAGATTTTTTTGTCCATGTCTTATATTCTATGCAACCACTTCAATGATAATGATTAAACACTGTATTAACAATTGCTTTCTCTTATAATATTGCTATGATATTTTGTTTTATTTTTTCATAAAATAAGAGCTTGTACTTTTAAATTATTCTTTAGAACAGTATCACCAGGAGTACACATTTAAAACTTTCAAACTGAAAATGCACTGTATTTTATAACCTTTATGTTGGTTTATGATAAAGTTAAGAAATAGGCTAATGGAATCAAAATCTAAATTGACTTCATATTCATATTTGTTATAAACAAAGATGTAAATAAAAGCTTATTTCAGCCCCCTGCAGCGCTAAACAAAGTTAGCTAGCTTCTTCTCTGTCATTGCCATTGGTTGTAGAGCCTGAGTTTTTTTGTGTGTATTTTGTTGTAGCATACATTAGAGGTACATAATAATTGCATTCATCTTAGGAATCGATCCATAGATGAAGTGCAGTAATTCTTTTCACTGCCTTTCCCTTTCCAGTCTCATCTTTTCTCATGCTCAGATTCCCTTCCCATCTCCACAAACTCTGCCCCTCTTTCTATCATCTGTGATTACTTTGCTCTTTCCATTCTTTTGAGTTTGTCATACATGAGACGCCATGTGATATTTAGCTTTCTGTGTCTGATTGGTTTCACTTAGCATGAGGATGTCAATGCCCATCTGTTATCCCTAGAGGTAAATTGTCCCACACTAGAATTATTTGTTTTTTCAAGGTAATAGGGAATATAAAGTTACTTACCTTTGAAGGTTTAAAGAATTATTGTTCTTTGATAGAAATTATGACACTCATTTAAAAATGAAAGTCAGGACTGAAGATATGACATCTTCAACATATGCCAATTAATTTTTTTCTTCTAAAATTTTGGAGTTTTCTCTCAGTCCAAAAATATCCTTGATCATTACAAAAGCCACTGAAAGAAGCTAACTGAGCTTTTTCAATTCTGTATCTAACGTAGTTGTTAACAATGTGGGCTCCAGAAAAAGAGGACAAGAGTTGACTCTCACTTTGAACTCATACCAAATTGAACTCATACCAAGAGTTCAGTAAGGACCTTGGTCAGGGTTACATGATGTCATCCCCACCCCATGTCACTCACAAGGGGCTGGCATAGTAATAGCATTAAGATAAGACTGGTGTGCAAATAATCAGTGATGAATACACAAGAGCCATTCACGATCCAGCCACAGGAGAACAGGCTGAGATAATGGTTGTGAGACATGGAGGGTATCCTACAGGGAGAAGCTATCCTCCGTCCTCCACACCTCTCACCCCGGCTAGCACAGGACAATGATGTCTCAGCTCTGGTACAAAGGCTCCTGGAAAGGAATGCTGACAATGTAAGAATATTTTCATTTGTATAAAAAAGAAATAGAAAGGAGCTAAAATGTCTCATTTCCCTACCCATGCCATACACTTATATAGCTCTTCATGTAATAGTAAAAAACAAAAAGTTGATATGTCTAATTTCACACATGAGAATATGAAGTTAAGATAGATCAAGGAGGGCCGGGGATATAGCTCAGTGGTTCCGGTGCCTGTCTTGCAAGCGCAAGGACCTGGGTTCAATCCCCGGTAACCACATAACAATACTGGGTGTGGAGACTCACCCCAGTGGCAACCAGTACCACATACCAGTGCCGGGCGTGGTGGCTCACGCCTGTAATCCCAGCACTCGGGAGGCAGAGGCAGGAGGATTGCTGT